>JAATLQ010038279.1:0-51367 GCA_013421005.1 Heliconius erato x Heliconius himera
TCTATGTACAGACACTGATGAGTTAGGATTTTATTGTACCTAAGTATCGATAAGTTATATTTTTATTTCAAACATTCAATTGAAGATTCTTATAGAAGATACAAAAATGCGACCTAAAGTTTTAATAACTTTGTCATAAAAAATCTTCATTGCGTTGCAAACATACATAATAGGTATATCAAAACACGAACATATTTCAGTGTGTTAAGTAAATAATTCTGTGGTATAAGCGGGCGAAGCCGCGAGCGGGTCGCTAGTATAAAAATAAATGGATGAAAATAATTGGTTTCTTTTTTTTCAGATGAATCTGATTATAATAAAACGAATGACCAATAAATATTGTAAAAACTTTGAATCTTAATTTAGTTCTATATTTTTATAACCGGTTACATAACGCTGTATATGTATAAAAAGCATTTGTTGAGTCTTTAGCAAATATTTACATTTCACTGCTTACTCACTCTACACTCGCGACGCGCTATACTAGTGCTTCCTACTACGATTTCTAGACAACCAAATATATTTTTTTCTTTTTTATAACAACTTACCTATTAATAAATTCCAGATATCTATTGCAGACCAGCAGAATCTTACAAAAAAAATATTCTTATATAAAATATTATTATTATTTAGAAAGTTCATAAATTGTAATTTTTACACCTAACTTAAAATTAGGTGTTTCTAGATCGGGAAATTAATTTATCTAGACTATTATTAGCAAGCTGAAGAGTTTATTTGTTTGAATGCGCTAATCTCTGGAACTACTGTTTGAACTACTATTTGAACCTCAAATTGAAAATATATTTTTGTGTCGAAGAATTCATTTATCGACAAAAGCTATAGGCCATATTATAACAAATTAATTTCAAAGTTTCTACGTAACCCATAGTGCGGTCAGAGTTATCTCGGACACTAATTACCATAACTCATAGTGATCTCTTAATTATTTTCAGTTGAGAATGGTTTCTATTAGGTCGAGATCCTAGTGCATAAATCTGTAGGTATTTGTTTATGATGGAACTTATTTTAAGGAATGATACATAATAGTAGAATAGATTTAAAAGATAATCGCATAAGGATTTGTAAAAAGAATGGTTGCCGCCTCTCAGTCTGCCGCAACCGCAGGGTTGCCTGGTTTAAACAGATCACTTAATATTCGCAACAAGTCACTTGATGCAGTACCTCGCATATAGCAAAATAAACAGAGGAAACCTTAGCATCGCCCAATTTTCGAGACTACGATATATTAAGATAATGAGGAAATGAAAATAATTTATTGCCCCGTACGTGAATCAAATCCACAACCGTCGCATTTGCAATCAGACGTGTCACACTGCGCCACGGCCCGACATTATTTATTTATTTATTGATTTTAAATGTATGCCTTTACGTAATAATGTTATCATGATTTTATCTTTAACTTTAGTTTTGAAATCATGGTAATGGCGTGGAAATAATATTTCTTATTTAAGTAATCCCCCGACATCGACAGGGGATTTCCGATATACAAATTCAGTTTTTGTAATGTCTGTTACCAGTAACGTTTGAGGGGTGAACAAGTTTGAGCATGGCAAAAAAAAATGTAATTTAATAAAACATGCTTTTGAAATCAACGTACGCCCTCTGCTCTTCCATATTTTTTTTAAACTTTATTTATTTATAATTTTAAATACAGAAAAACCTTGGTACTTTAATATGTTTTAACAGTTTTCAATGTGTATCATAACATAGGAATTTTCAATAAGTAAATAAGAAACATTAAAAATATTTATGTATACTTTTGTATACTTACAGGTATAGGTATAGTGTCAGACAGAAAAACAACAGATGTTATGAGTTCTCGAAATTTTTACGGGAACGGGAAAATATATATTTTTTTTCATTTAACATCTTATATTCTACGCGAGTAAATTTGAATGCAACAAGTAGTCTTCTAATAAATAAATAAATAACAGACCACAAATATGAAGCAATGCAAGTTATTTTTAAACAGTAAAAAATTGAACATGTAATAATCGATGCAACGCTGAGGAAATTGGATCTGCAAATTACGTTTGGAGGAGATGGTGGATTTAAAAAATATACCCTTATGTACGGGACTTCCCCTAGACTGGGAGTTAAATCTAATTATTATGAGATTCGGATTATATAAGTCGATATTGTTGATGATCGTCTATTACAAAACTGGGGGAGTTTTATTTTAGAGTATCTAATGTTGGGTTAAAAAAAAAGAATTTGTACGTATATGTATAATTATCGTTTTAAATTTCACGTTTTGTCCTGTATAGCGTTAAGAAACTCCGTTCTCTATTTTCCAAAGGAAACAAATTGCGTATTGCTTTACGGAATTCAAAACCAGACTTTTATACCAGAGCAGAGAAATGAAAATAATTAATTCTACCGAGTATAAGCTTCAACAATCAACACATTTGGAGTCACTGCGCCGCGAAGGCCTCGCATGATTTAATGTAATATTAATATTATGAATTTCATTGATATATTGGGACAAAATGTGTGCCATCCAGCTAACAGTGTCCTTGATAAGTAAAAAATAATAAAAGGAATTAATTATTTAATTAGTTAGTTAATTAATCAGGTTTTCCTTGCTTAATTTACTATTGTGGTTAGGAGATGCGTGAAGATTAACAATATTTTTATAGTTTTGTAGGTGGAGAAATAAAATATTTATTAATATTAAGTTTTTACTGAAAAACTGGATCACATTTTTTTAAATTTGCAGAATAATATATATACTTATGTATGCTATATTTTAACTAAGCTAAATAATACCAACATTTAACTTATTCCATTACCATATTACATTTCAAAATAACACGGGAAACTGTTTTATACTAGCCAGATTATTGTTTGCGAACAGTCATATCCGATATATTTTACGATAGTCATAAAGAAGTGCCACGAACGGGGAGTAATCGAGTTTGCTGAATAATGGCCTTTACTTTCTATTATTTTAACGCGACTTCTGACGATTAAAATGAGATACTGTTATGTATGTTTACTAACTTTTGTAAGGTAAAAATAAAAATAAAAATCAGCTTACGCTGTATCCCGTACATATCAGAGTAGGCAGAGGAACATAGTGATAAGATATTCCTTTCTCCATTTTCCGCCGAATTTTTCGAGGCACAGCGTGTTAAGTGACTTTTACCTTGGTGCCACAGCGAAGAAATGAAAATATTAAAAAATAATATACAATTTCCTCGAATGGGTATCGAACCCACAACCGTCTCGTTTCAGTCACACCCTTATGCCACTGGGCCACGACGGCCTGAAAGTAAGGTATTTGTAGTTATTTGCTATGGTAGACTAGTTTTTACTTGTGACGTCGGCCGAGCAAATGAAATAATTAAAAATTTTGTAAGACACTCGATACATTCAAAATGGCCGCGGTCGCGGTAACTTTAAGTCTGATTACAATATGCACAGTGGATTGCATCGTTTAACGTCATATAAATGTCTATAGCGTTTCTCAATAAATGGACTATTATTTTCCGGTCCATTTAATTTCTTTCATTGGAAAATATATTTTAAATTCGCACCAGTAGTTTCATGATATTAACGCGTTCATAAAAATAAAGCTTTATAATATGAGAATAGATATCTATCTGAAGTAAATCTTCTGTCTTATATATGAAGTTAACTAAATTCCTTTTTCAAATTGTATTTAAAAAAATCTTTTTTAAATGGAATTTGAAAAAGGATTTTTTTTATTACTAATATATGATTTCTAAATTTGAATTTATTATAAAATATATATTATATTAAAAAGAGATTTCTCGAACATTTTCAATTTTAAAACTAAATTTAATCTTGAAAAATACATATTTTTCATAAATAAATTTAGATTTTTAAAATATATAGTAAGTATATATAATTAGACAGAAATAGAAAAAAATAAATTAATGCAATCATAGTAGTGCATATATGGGTTATATAAGTATTTTTTAGTCAAAAAAGTATAATGTTTTAGAATACACAAAAGTCAATCGAATGGGTTTAAGCCTTCTGTATGTGTTACCCAAAGCATAAATCTCAAAAACGGATTTTTTGTGTTCTAGTAAATATAAAACAAAATTCCTGAATACACAATCTCGCTACTTCCTGCCCTTCCCATAAAGGTCATTATACCATATCAGGAGCTGAAACTAAATGTGTGGCTAAGCGTATGTAGGTATGCGAATAAAGCATAACTGAAAGTGGATTTTGTTATTACAGGGACGTTCGTTGGTCGGTTGCCACGCGATATTAGACTTTACGATACAGAACCTACTATGTCTGTGAATGTGAATGTACTGTGAGGAAATACTAGTTATTAAAAGTAATAGGCCAGGTACCACGTTTCGCTAACACGCACGCTTAAAGAGTATATTTGTTCAAGCTATTATAACCCATAATGTATGGGAAAAAAGGTCGGAATTGCATGCAGGATTTTACTGAAGACATCATTTCATGAACTAGACAGGATAAAGAGTGATAATAGGCTATTTCTCGAATACTTTTTCACTATATTACAAGTAATAACCATATAATTGGGTATTCGTATCGTTTGAAAGGTAATATGGAACCTGACCAGTATTTGAAATTTGCCTTCAGATAAACTATATGTTTTCGTGGCTCAGCGGTACAGCCTGAATATAAATGTAACGGTTTTAGGTTCCATTTCCACTCGATAAAATGAATAGTTTTTCTTTTTCACACTCTGGTAACAAGATGCAATGTCTCGAAAATCGGGCGGAAAGTGGGAAACGGAGTATCTTAATACTAGGTTCCCTCGGACTCTGTTAAATGTTGTATAAAGCCTGAAGCTATTTTTTTTATCATTTTCTCATATTTAAAACGAAAACAGACGAATACCAGTAGAGCAGTTTATCTTAGAAGTCTGTACTAATATAATAAAGCGGAAGAGTTTGTTTGTTTGTTTTAATGAAATAACAATGATTAGGAACGCTCTCGTATAACTTTAGCCGCGCGCGCTGCAGAGATAGTAAGATATATGTAAATACATTGGACTACAAAAACATTCAGTTTCTTTACTACTTAAATAAAGGCCGCGCAAGCCATATCTATCTCTTATAAGTAAGTCACAATATAACGTTTTATGAAAAAAAAAATAGAAAATTTCAACGTTTTTTATTTGACAAAGATATTGAAACTTACGAGCGAAAGTTATTCCATCATCAAGGAAATGTAATGATGATAAGTTTTGGCCTTAATAGCATGTAAATTGGACGTGTACTTGTAAAAAAATAAAATGCAAAATTTAAATAATTCAACGCTCTGGTTACGAAAGAATAGGGACGAGTCCCGCGGGTTGCGCCCTTGCCGCTAGTTTCGTCCTCGCAAGCACGTGCTTGCACTTTTTCAAAATTATGAAAAATAATTGAATGAATAAATATTGTTTAAATCAATCTTATGACAAATACAGCATAGTAAAAATAGGTAGGTAGCGGGTGACGCCGCGAGTGGGTGGTGATGTTGTACCTACATGATTAAAAAGTATGCGTAAGATTTTCTTAATGTTTTAATACATAGACTAATTTTCTTAATGTAAAAGTTTAACAATAATTAGAAATTAAAGAATAGATTATTTTGATATTTGGTTATATATATAAAATAAATATTTAATATTTTTATTTTCTCGCTCCGAGTGACCTGCTATGTTGCGGATACAACATGAAACTAAAAAAATAACTCTCTCTAAAATAATTTACAGAAATTTTCTAAAAGAATAAAATTTTATTCTTATATTAACTTTGATATTCATGAAAAGATGACTGATCGCTAATCGCCAATAACTATTGTAAACAAAGTGCAAGCTCCAAAGTGTGTTCATCTAAAAGCAGCACTAATCTAGTAAACAAGGTAACACCTAACTCGATCGATCCGGTTTGAACTGGATTACCGCGATGCTAGCCAAGGGGACAAATTGACTTACATCGCACCTACAGGTACCGGTTAACGTATGGTAGAGTAAATATTTATAGAGGTTTATGTTTTAGCTCTGGTAAGAAGAGAAGCCCGGCGTTGGGTTCCGCCACTTTATATGCAATGTCCGAAATTGGGTAGAAGGTCAAGACCTGAATATCTACACTAGGTTTTATGATAAAAAAATATTTTATATATACTTTAATTGAATTATAATACTTATATAAAAGCTCTACATTTACGGCAACGAGTAACAACCTCTTCTATACAAGTTAAAAAATACAGCTTAATATAATTTATACTCATGAAACGTTAACCACTCTGGTAAAAGCTATTGGAATAAAAATCGGAAGATTTATTAACACAAACGTTAAATAATTTTAATTTGTAAGCGTCTGATTTTTCTTACTCTATAATTGTCTTTGATACGATTGGATACATGACCGTGGCTGTGTCCATTCAATTTGTAGTTAAGTGTTCTCCGTTAAGCTTAAGTTAAAGCTAAAAAAATATTAAGAGAGTTAATAAAGATTGTTTTTATATTGGAATTTAAGTTCAATTGGTCTATTTAAATTATGTGTAATTTTTATTCCTTATATTAATTTTACAAGGTTGAAGACTGTGTTTGATTGAACGCGCTAATCTCAGAAACTGTTTGAATCAAAAAATCATAGGCTGTTTTCGCATTTAGAATGTACCATAAGCCGTATATAATTCTTAGCTATTTCCATTTGACTACTAGTACTACGACTTTGTTGCTAACCTCATAGTATTTGATAAATGTCAATTGCAATTAGATTAGAAACAAAGTATTATTTTTTGTTTTGCGTCTAGGTACAAAATGTTGTTTACTTTTTACTTTTTTAATAAGATTTTTGTACGATGATCTATATGTAAGACGAGGACTCATGTCTCTTTGAAATTAGTGAAAAACGTAGCCCAATTAGTATGTACGAGTATGCTTCGTAGGTTTCGGCGAAATGTTAGGCCAACCATCCACTAATTATGAAATATATAGTACATTACCATGTAAATTAAAATCGATTTATTATATGAATATATATAATACAATATTATTTTTGAACTTTAAAGTGACACCAAGTTCATTTGGAATAGCTAAGGTTTTATTTTTGGACACCACATATATACGAAATTGCACTATTTTCCCCAATATTTCGAGTTTATTAAATCTCTAAATTAAATTTTGATTACAATTAGATCTCTCAAAAATACTTCAATATTTTAATATTCTAGGTTTGGCTTACTGTATTAGGTATAGTTCTATTTCTTGAGAATGTTAATAAAACCCCGGGTGGTGTTCGTTTACGAGGGCTATGAGATGTTTATTTCCTTGTGCATTTAAGTTTACAATATTTATGCTATATTGCCGATTTAAGCATTATTTTTTTTCTTCTTGTAGACGCACTTAGTTTTTATAGTATATATGTAATTATGGATATATCGAATATTATTTTTGATAATCCATTTCCACAATGTAATTTTCTTAAAGAAAACTTAAAGAAATTAACGTAGCGAAATTTGAACCCACGCCTCTTGGAAATCGTCCAACCGCTCTGACTACTAAGCCATACATTTTCATCAAGCTACGTCCAAATTCTTTTACTCATGTTACAACATACTCTTGTTTTTAACTTCTCTGTCAGAGCGCTTGGACGGTTTCTATTGGCGTCAGTTCAAATCCCGTTACAAGTTTTTAAAATTTTCTAAAAAAGTATTTTTCTTCCCTATGTGCGGTATAACACTTTAAAAATGTAAAAAACTCATTTTTTATTTATGATTTAAAGTTAGCTATAATATTAAAATTTATTTGTATAAAATTCGTCCAGTATTATGTGACCGACAGACAATACACCGACTAAACTACTGGACTTCGAAATAGGAAGAATACGGAATTATCGCATACAAACAAACTAAACTTATTACAAAATATAGGTACAATTATCAGTTATAACGCCCGTTAACCCCTTAATATTATATATATTATATTTATAACTTAAAAATGTAATTTCATATAAAGATGTCAATTCTGTTTATTAGTAACTGGCTTTTTTATCAAAATAAAGAAACTTAAATAATCATTTGATAATATAACATCTTATTTTAGAAGCCAGTCGTGACACAGGTGCACAAAGTGTGACTGTAAAACCAACTGGTTGTGGGTTCGAACCATACCCTAGGAGATGAAATATTTACTTAAATTTATATTTCCATTTCTTCGCTCTAGTGTCGAGGCAAATCACGGCGTTGAGTCCTGCCACTCAACACGCAATGCCTCCAGAATTCGGCAGAAAGTGGGGAACGGAGTGTCCTAACACTAGGTTCCCTCTGCCTACTCTGCTGCGTGCGGGATACAGCGTGATTTATTTATATATTTTAAATATAGTAGTTTTAATATGTATCAAGTATAATATAAATAGAAGCTATAATAATATTAGTTCATTATTCACTGGAAGCAAGATACAAAGCGCTAGCTGGGGATGCACTCAATATCTAAGTAATCAGAGCATGGCTGAATGTAGAACTAATTAGAGGATTTGTCGTGTTTGTCTAGAATCAGTTATCTCTGAGGAATAATTTAATGTCTTGAATTTTGATATTTAAAGAAATAAAATATTTTATTGACAATATTTTTTATTCGCACATGGTATTTTAAAATACGTCCCCCTATCAGGTAAATATATATAATCGTTTAGAAATAATTATTGCTGCACGCAGTTGGTCTAAGACAGGGAAAATTGGAGAAAGCAGTGTCGTATAATAGACTCAATAGTACCTAGTAGGTACCTCAATCTACCATGTAAAAGTAAAGGAAATCTTTAAAAACATGCTCAAAAAGTATAAATAAATATAAATTTACCTGAAAAATGGTAATATCAACAGATTAAGATGAAATAACATGTCGTTCAAAATTCACGTTCAATTAAACTGAACTGCGATGCAACGCTGCTCTATTGTGCTGCTACAATCATCGAAAATATCATAAAGAGAAATGACTGGGCGCCATTAAAAATTGTATCGGCGAGTACAGTTTGTGGCGAATTTTTTAGTCAATCCCCCAATTTCCATAAAATTTTCGAGACATTGTGTTTAGTAGCAGAACTCAAGGCTGTTGTGATTCAGTGGTACAAAGTTGCGACTGAAAACGCGACGGCTGTGGGTTTCTTTATCACTCAGAGGAAGGAAATATTTAATATTTTAATTTCCTTTGTTTAGTAATGGTGCAAAGCGCGATGTTGTATTCCGCCACCGAACACACAATGCCTCAAGAAGCGGAAAGTAGAGAATGAAATTGTCTTAATGAGAACCGAGTGTCTTAACTCTAGGTTTTCAGGTTGCCTCTGCCTCTGCTGTGAATTTAAAAAAATAATCAAAAAAGTAAGAATTATTCTTGAATATGGATTTGTTTTTAGGTTTATATGTACTGTATGTAGGTCTAGGAAATAAACTGTTAAAACACTCTGTTTCAATGTTTTGCCTAATTTTGTGTGCTAGGTGGCGGAAACTTTCTTTTTGCAAAATACCAAACTAATTATTTAAATAATTCATTTCTATTAATATATCATACAAAAGAGATTTAACATCGAGTTCGTATTACTTTCTATCTCGTTTCTTTGAGTCAAAGGCTCAAAGGCAAGGTTTCTGAGCAAATTCATTTAATAAACCATTTTCCATTGTGGCTTATGTTCCACTAAGTTATTGATATCTGGAACTCAAATCTTTGAAATTTATCGTAAAGAAATATTAGCTTACATCGAATTTAAGTATACTATCTTTTGCCCATGACTTCATTTGTGTGGAGATTTTAAAATGTGTATTTTAAAACATACATAGCAGTTCTTACACGAATCAAAATAAAATTTCTTAAAATAAAAACAAATAATATTTTTAGGCTTCGTACTTTTTAAGGAAAAAAGGAACCCTTATGAGGTCACTCTGTTGTCCGTCTGTCTGTCGGTCTGTCTGTCTTTCAAGACCCTTTATCTCAGGAAGGCTTGGAGATATCGAGTTGAAATTCAAACCATATACTCAGATCTACGACTCTATAAAGGAAATCAAAATTCATAGGGTACTTCCGGTTGACCCACAATTATGAAATTAGACAGCTAGCATCTACAGATAGTATCAATTCAGTAAAAAACCTGAATACAGTACATCTTAAAAAAAATAGATTTAAAAGTATTAGCGTGTAGAGCGTGAAGCTGATATTTTTTTATGTGTTATAGAATGTGCTCGGAACTATAAATTATATGAGACAAAATTCGAGTGATTTAATAGTAACCTCTGAAGAATTTCACTATTCAGGTCCTGGCCCTATCATCAGATCAGCTTGGTTATACCATTTTATTATATTGTCACCTAAGTTACTTGCAACTGCTAAGTTTCATAAAAAAAAATACAATTAGGCTAAATTTTGTTTCTAAGATTATAATACAAAGACCAACAGCTACAAGTTGACCTAATAAAAGCGTGTTAAAAACACAATCTAACAAAAATCTGGTAAAAGACAAACAGAAAAAAAAGGAAATATTCGCAAAGTCGTCACGTAAGCCAAGTCAAGCCAAGTCTTTTTTCTAAACTCCACGTATTTACTGAGAGCCGAGTCGTTTCTGTTCGCCAACTCAAATATCTCTTGTCCCAGCTGCTGTTTACGATCCGAACTTATCTTGTTGTACATTTTAAGTGTGAAATGTAAATTGTGTAAAATTTGCATACCGTCGCGTCGTCTAAACTTCATCAGCGAGAACATTTAGTTTCTTGAAAGCGACCTGACCTAGCTTTGTAACTGCGATTTCCGTGTATTTATGTTTAATGAATATTCATATTTATACCAATTGCCTCAAATTCGTTGGTCGTGAGTTCAGATTTTAGTCAAGATAATATTTATATTGATAAAATATTTTTTTTTGGTTCATTAAACAAATACGGCAAAGTGAACGGTTTTGATCTGATAGGTCTCTAAAGATTTTTATCTGTTGTACTTCATAAACGATATGAATGTTAATATAATTATAGATTGGCACTATACAAGCCACAAAAAATAGGAAGGTACGCTCAGACAAGTGTTAAGACACTCTGTTAGCGTACAATTTGCAAAATAGTTGTGTAACCAAATTCAGTTTCGCGCTTTGTCTTGATACAAAAGCGAAGAAATGAAGGTAACCTATTTACTCTAATTAAAATCGAACCCACAGCCGTCGCGTTAAAAAATCATCAAACATTAAATTTAAAATAGCTTTCTACACAAAATATTTATCGTAACAGACGCTGAAAAAGGTCGTTGTGAAAAAATCTCTTGTACCAAGTTTTCTCATAACAAAGTTACGAGTTTGACAGTAAAATTTAGATGAATTGTTTTAAAACAACATTTGACAGTTTTAAAAAGAAATAAACAAAATTTAAGTAATTTCACGGAATTTTATTTTTATTAGTGTGTGTAAAATATTTACTACAGTTCTTGTTTCAATCAACACACTGAGTGTAGTAGCTAAGTTTTTGGTGAAAATTCTTTTAAACTTGATTTTTTTAGCTTCACGCTGTATTTCGCACATAGCAGGGTATGCACTCCGTTCCTATTAAGACACTTCCGTCCCCCATCTTTCGCCGAATTCTGGAGAGAGGAGTGGCGGGGCTTAACGCTGCGTTTTGTCATGTTACCTAAACGAGGAAATGAAAATATAAAATATTTCATTTCCCCGAATGAAAATTAAACTCACAACATGTCCCGCAAAATCATTTTTAATAAAAATAACTGCCTCTAAACCACGAAACCACGAACTAAAAAGCAAAAAGTATTTTACATTAAGTTAAACGTACTTTGATTTTGCTTAATAATTTTTAAATAATGCTAGAACAACCTTACTACAATATCGAATTACTTGAAACAAAAAAAAAAGTCGAATTGATAATCTCACTTTCTTACAGAAGTCGGTTAAAAAAAGATTTTTATACCATAAAAATATTAATAATATTTTTTTTCTTATTCTTTGTTCTCACTGAGAAGACATAAGTATAAAATCCAAACGTAAAGGAACGTAAATAAATAAAGGAAAGCACTTTATTTTTATATCCAAAGGCGTCTTTATGTTCTCGTGCGAATTTAATTTCAACTATCCCATCTTGAGTTTATGGCTTGAATAAAGCTTTTCGAATATTTCTTATTATGGATGGAGGCTTCTCAATGTCTTAGATTATTTTCGAATAGAATTTATAATTTTATAAAAAAGTATAATTTTATTTAAATTCGTTTAGTTTTGCATGAATTATAAAAAAGTATAATTTTATTTTAAATTCGTTTATTTTTAGCCAGCCAGAAAGAAAAGATATACGTACGAATGCCTACATATTTAGTATCAACAATATTTTTAAGCCATCTGTTGTTTATTTTATGACACTAAATAAATAAAGCTAAACAAATAAAACAGTACATTTTTTATTTTAAAATACCTAAATCACGTAAACCCTCTGTAAATGACATGTGCCTTGATTTCTGTTGAATAATTACATTTTGTTCGCAAAACGCTCTATAAAGCTGACAACAAACGATTATATATTTAAATAAATAATAAAGTTATCATTGAATTGAAAATGCTGTAGAAGATTAACAGGTTCAAATATTAGTAGTATTTTTTATTTAATACACTGAATTACCTATTTGAACCAAAAAGTTTATTGGTAAGTAAAAAAAGTATAAAAGTTAATATTTGACAAAAAAAACACTGACTTCCACCGAGGCTGTCGCGATACGTAATGCCTTGAGAATTTGGCAGAAAGTGGGAAAAATGTCTTAATGGTAACGGAATATCTTAAAACTACTCTGGTATGTGGGGGTATAAAAAAAGACTTTTGGCAAGGTAGTAAATAATAAATTTATATAGCAAGAAACGCATATTTCGACATAATAAAGGAAATCAAAATTAAGGGTACTTTCGGTTAACCAAAAATCATATTTTTTAACCGAAAGTGGTATTTAGTAAAAATTGACATTTAGTATCTACAGGTTAAGAAAAAATCTGAAATCTGAGTCTTTAAAAGGGGTACAACATTTGGTATTAAAGCCGCTAGTTCAAGTAAGGTATTAGATGAAAGGGCTTGTATTTCAGAAAAAGCTCGAGATCTCCAATTTTTGTACCTAACCTTTGGTAGGCGAGAACGACTCACGCTTGTCCGTTTTTTTTTAATTAATGTTGATATATTGATCGTTTGACATCGACGATATAATTATTAACCAAAACAAGGATCGCTGTGGTATACATATATTAGTTTGTTCAAACAGTCTACGGGCAGCCTTACTTGTCCCCACGAGGCTGATAAGGTTGCGAATTTATTTTAGGGGTGCAAACAGATACCACAGTACTGTTGTTCGCTGTATTTCTAGCTCTTGTTTTCGGCTTAAACCTTTATATCCAGTGATGCTTATTGTATATAATATAGTTAATTAAAATATACTTATTATAATTTATTAAGTGTTATTCCATATTTTGGAAAGAAAATACTTTTTACGAAGCGTGTAAACATTTCAACGTAGCGGGATTTGAACCGGCGTTTGGAAACCAAGGTCCACCTTTAAATTTTAAAAAGTATACTTAAAGCATTTTTGGAAGAAAAAATATACTTTAGAAAACGTATGAAAATAAAACATAGCAGGACCCGAATCCGCGCCTCTTGGAAATCATCCAAGCTCTCTGAAGCTACATAGATTTTTTTGTTATATCTTATTTATTTTGTTCGCAACTAAGTAAGGAGATTTTGAAAATTCTTGTTAACCAACGATTGATAAACTAAGAATTTTTGAACCAAGCGTTCTGACCACTAATCCTATATTTTTAAGTAAAATGAAAAACCAATGTTATTATATTTTATTCACTCTTGATGACTCTTTTATCATTTTTTGATAAATTTGAAAGGAAGAAAGGAAGCGAACGAAATTGTTAAGCAGTTTGTTATAGAAAATCTCAATAGTAATAAAATTTATGATGTTAGATTTACTCAGTTTACTGGAAGAGATCTTGAGATCGAGAGACCCAAAATTTAAAAAATAATAAAACATGACAAAGGGCATAATATTGAAACTTTTATAAGCAAATATACATATCTAAATACATATTTCTGGTAGTAAAAAATTTAAAATTTAACATTCACTCAAAAACACTAAAGTTACTTCAAAAGTTTTCTTCTTTAAAATACCATAAAGTTATAAAATGACAAGTTTCAACCGCATACAAAAGATATAAATTCCTCACTTTATTATGTGTCAAAGTGTTAGGGTGACATGAAAAGGTTATATTAAAAGTATTTTTATTAAAATCAAAATATTTGCCGTCATTTTATAAATGGAGAGTGATTGACGTTACGCAGTGGCTGTTGGTTCGATTTTAGGCTATTTGTATCAATAATAATTTAATTTATTGGAAACGTTCATCGTTAAAAATCGTTAACAAATAATAATTGAACATCTACAAGTTCAAGGAAGTCGTGAGAGTCCACATGAATTCAGCTGAAAGTGAAGAACGGAAGTGTCTTAGTGAGGAACAGAGTGCTTTAATACTACGTTCCCAGGTTCCCTCTGCCTACCCTGCTATTTATAAGATACAGCGTAAGCAATAAATTAATTCAAGTTTTAGGAGGAGTTACAATTTTATTAGAAGGACACGTCCGCGTGATTAATAATAGAACGAAATATTAATACAGACATTTTTTTGATTTGAAAGCATCTCGAATTTGGTGCGAAATCTAGAACTAGAGTATCTTACAACTAAATTATTTATGCTTGGCTGCCATAGGCTGGAGAAAGTGTGAATTTGAAAATATATATATATATATAATAAATAAAATCGAAAAGAAATACACGGTGGTAATATGATGAAATAAGTCACTAGAAAAGTCTTAGGTTATAAAAAAGTATTTGCAATAACCATTCCATTAATGACTTTAATGAAAGCGAATACTGCCGACGAATGCGCAATTGAGCTTGGAGACATTAATTTTTTAAAACGACGCGTAAGTATGATTGCTAATTACTACAGGCCCTTGGAGATTAAAGTGGAGGGAATTTTTATATATATTTTCAAATGTTATATTTTTGAGGCCAGTTGTAGCGCAGCGGCACAAAGTGTGACTGTAAAACCGACTGGTTGTTGGTTCGATTCCCACTCGAGGAGATGAAATATTTACTTAAATTTACATTTCCATTTCTTCGCTCTGGTGTCGAGGCAAAGCGCGGCGTTGAGTTCTGCCTTGATTTATTTATTTTTTATTTTATATTATTGTATGAAATCCTTAGGATATTTTTTTTAGCTTCTCGCGGTATCCTCTCAGTGCACATTGTAGGGTAAACAGAGGGTACCTGGGAAACTAGTATTAATATTAGGCAAGCATTGCGTGTTGAGTAGCGAGAAATCTTTTCCTAGTTACCGGAGCAAGGAAATATATATATTTTTTCCCATGGTAATTGAACTCACACCCATCGCACGCTTGTGTCCCTGTGCCATGACATGAATTTAATTTAAGTTATTTTTTTCACTTTTTGCATATACAAGCTGATAGAGATGGTAAAGGAAGATAAAGTAGGACGAATCTCGCAAAGGCATTAAAATATTATAATAATTATTTCGAATAATTATAACTAGAAAGCAAAAGAAAATAGTAATTAAAAACAGGAATAGAAAAGCAATTACGATATTTTTTTCTGTTATTTGTGTAGAAACCTACTTAGTTTATATTCAGACATCCTTTGCGGTAGCGGAGCTGTTCTAATTTAATTTTTATAACACATAATACATATATGTATGTAAGTACCTAATGCTTTCTAAGCCATCATATAGTTATCGTTTTAAGAACTTGCCGGATGTTGAAGGGTTCCTATGTTTTAATATCTTTTCGAGCTTTAGAAATGTATAAATGTAAAGTTTTATAAATAAAAGTAAGTAAGTATAAACGTTAAGTAATGAACGGAAAATTTTGACACTAGGGTCTCTCTGCCTCCTTAAAAAAATATGATTTTGTATAATTTTAATGCATATTTATTAATAATACACAAATATTATGAATATACAGCCGTAAGTTAACTAAGGATACATATCACAAGATCAAGATATAGTTTAAAACAATGCAGTGAGTACGTTATTCTCGTAGTTTGCCGCAAACATTGTCTAAGAAATGACAACATAAATTATTTCGTTCTTATCTCACATAAACCTCATGATAAAATATTTCTCGTGCTATTATCTTCTACATTATAAATTAAGAAATATATATTTTTCAGTTTCAAATTGTGTCCTGCAGCATGGAAATCAGAGGGAACCTTGTGTTATGACACTCCGTTCCCCATTTTTCGTCGAATTCTGGAGATCCTGTAATGTCTGAAGAAGAGTGAATTCTATATTTGCAACCATTGTAAACGACGACGAAGTAGCTTGATGAGAACGTATGGCTTAGTGGTCAGAGCACCTGGTCGGTTTCCAGGTGGCGCGGGTTCGAGTCCCGCTACGTCCAAATTTTATGTTTTCTAAATAAGCGATTTGTATTTTTACCAAACGGTAACGGACGGTCTGAATTGAAAATAATTCATTTTCTCATATGGGAATGAAACTCACAATTATTTGATTATTTTTATTTGATTCTATATATTACAAAAATAGAGAAATTTATTCTATTTTACTTCAAAATTTATTTTTTAAAGAACAAAAACAATGTACGAGTATTTACCTAAGACCGATCTGATACATACCAACGAGGCCCTTAGATCTCACTTCATTTTACGACAGGGCATTAAAATGGCGCTGTAATAAAACGACCCCTTTCGTTGAGCGCTGATCATGCAAATTGAAAAAAAGGTTGGGCTAAAAATTCTAAAATGTAACCCTAACAACGCGGTGCTTTTGACCATCAAATGTTTATTCTGTTATCACTTATCAGTGTAAAAGTTAACAATTTCTGAAACATAGCTTTTTAGAGATTTTTAAAATTGCAACTCACATGACTTTTTTATATAAAATGGTACAGCTTTATATTATCTTAATGTTTCTTATTTTTTTGAGTTTATGTTTTTTTTTAATATTTTGACATCTTTCTTACATAGTATATGAATTTAAATAAAAGAGATAAATATATACATTTAAATCAGTTTAAAAAAGTAATATTATTACATAATTTCATAAAATCATGGACAGTGTATATAAAAGGTAATACGTTTTGGACAGTAGAATTTTAGAGCGTAACAGTAAAAGTTATGACCAGTTATTTGGAATAGCTCAATTTCACAATTACTCTAGTTAAAATTTAGAAGCCATTGCCATGGAGGGCATTGTGGCGCAGCCGCACAGCGTCCAACTGTAGATGTGGTTCGATATCTACTCCGGGGAATGTATTATTTTCATTTCTTTGATATTGTAACTAAATAAATGGCGGCGTTGATTTCCGCCACTCAACAAGCAATGCCTCGAAAATTGGTCAGGAACTGGGGAACGGAGAGTCATAACTAGGTTTTCTCTGTTCTAACATTACCTAACGTTATCTACGGAATTCAACAATACAGCATACCAACTTCCAAGGGTACATACATTCTTTGAAGTGCAATTCTCTTCTATCGGATACTTCACGAAATAAGAGACGCGAGTATAATATTGTTGTTAGTTGTGAATGTAACAGATATAGGTACACTACATACACAAAGCACATCAGCAGTTCTAAAAGTAAACATTAATCGAAAATCGTTTGTTCTAATTGTAACTCATAGTATAGCGATTTACTCGCAAATGCGGCCAATTTCCTATCCGACGTTCTCCTAGACAGTGTGCCAAGTTATTAGCTATTAGCGTTTTTAACTTAACGACATATTAATTACTGTTCTTTTTTAATATAAAATAATAAATTATAAATGTCATACTGTAATTATACAAATATTTATAACTAGTGAGCGCGCGCAGCTTCGGCCGCTTATTTGCACCCTGAGCGGTGAATTGTAAAACCACGAAACACGTGTTCAATAAAATATTTTAATAGTTTGATTTTTTTTTTTATAAAAGTCTAATAAACTTTCAACCCCTTATGGTTATGAACCCTTAGAGAGTGAATTCTAAAAAACCATGAAGCACGTGTTCAATGAAATATTTTTAAGAATCTGAATTTAAAATTTTATTAAAATTGGTGCTGATTTAAAAAAAAAATCATACAAACTTTCCACTTCTATTTTATCCCTTTAGGGTTAAAATTTTTCAAGATCTCTTCTTAGTGGATGTCCAGATTACAAAAATAAATATCTGTCCAAATTTTACGTTTCTACGCACAGCGATTACAGCTGTGCGTGCGTCTTACCTCAGTCAGTCAGGTACATGTCCTTTTATATATAGAAGATTATAAAAAATATAGTTTAATAATTATACAAATTGCGGCATTGAGTCCAAGTACTACACAATATCTTGTATTCGGACGGAAACGGTAAACGGAGTTTATTTTAAGAAATGTTATAGACTAAATGTAAGACGTATGCTATATATTTGTTAATTTTTATTCAACAAAAATTACGAACAAAAAGAGCGAAGAAATGAAAATATTAATAAACAATAATTCATTCTCCTGAGTGGGAATCGAACTCACATACGTCGCAAACGCTTGTGTCACTGCGCCACAGCGGCCTTAGTATAGTGTTCATTAATATTATAATAGTTAACAATTTTGTAGTATATGTAAGTATCGGGAGATATTTTCTAAAAACCAATCTTAAAATGAAGTAGATTACAAACAGACATTCAAATTCTACTATTATTTGAGATTTCGCGTAAGCTGATAACTTGAGTACTACATTATAAGAACCACAAGAAATAGCTGCGGCCGTCCTGCATTAAGCGGCTACGCTTAACTACCACCAACTCCGCTCACATTCTTCTTGTCAACAATATTCTAGTTTATTGCTTAAAGTTATTCAGAATTTGCTATCTCTTTAGGAAGAACATTTTTAATTTGTTCACGAGTTTTAGTTTAAATCTCGTTTTTTTAGAACTCTAGTTTTTACTAACGGATCCGAGTTGTCAAATGGAAATAACTATCTATTATATTCTAAGTGCCCGAACTAACTCGGACTGAGGGTAAAGTGGTATAGCCCTTTAATACAAATTTAAATGCTTTATATGATATAATGTAGCTTTTCTTATTAAATGGGCTATGCAACACAAAAAAAATTAAACCAGTAGTTCTGAGATGAACGCATACATTCAAGATAAAATCTTCAGCTTTCGATAATATAGTTTAAGTATAAAATTATATATGAAATTAGGGCTATGCTAAACTATTTAAAAATATACGTAAGTTTGTAGAGAATGCGTGCAGAATCGAACACGCAACAATATCATTCAGCGTGACATTCTTACACCGTGACAATTAAAAAAAACATTGAACTATCACATTTAAAAAAAGATGCTAATCTTTTTTATTATTCCTAATTCTTATTCCCTTTAAGGATATTTACACCCTATTTAGCATATACCTTTCCTTACAAGGCTTACGTGCTTCTTAGTTTGGAAACGCTTTATACTCTTATAACATAATTTATCAAACATGGCCATGCTCGAGTGAGCGATGCCCAAAGTTTGACCCGTGTCCGGTCTTCTGTTTACGCACGACGCTGACTGATGAAACGGCGACCTTTACATGACAGTGATGGCTGTGTGAAAATTTACGTAATCGTTTCTTATTTCCCTTCATTTTTGTATAAATAAGTTAGTTTTATAGTGTTTTTGTGTTATACAAATAGTGTAGTCAAGACGGTTTTTATGTTAAACTCATTTCTAAATATCCCGCATATAGCGGAGGAGGCTGAGAGAAATTAGTCTCTCATAAATAAAATTTACTTTGTTTTTAGTCTAATAAAGTTGTAAGTTTAACATTTTTTATGTTTTTTCGATGTTTAACATTTTTAGCATTAACTCAAATACAAAAATAAAAAAAACCTTCTTAATATTAGCTTGATAGAAATCTTACTAGATAGATCATTTTGTCATATTACTCAATATCTTATCTTTCATATTTATTTATATGGGCATGATTTTCTTTATTAAGAGTATGTCATGACACAGTATTAAAATACATTAAAACTTCTTTATTTAGCTAAAGTTCTTTAAAATAGACGTATCCAGTTAAAATCCAGTTACTCGTACACTAACAAAGGCACTCATGTTACTCTTCCATTATGATATGAACTGGTTTTAGTATAGCAATGTGAGAAACAAAAGACACGAGAACAAAATAGTTTGAAAAATAAAATATTCAAAAAATTTAGGGCGTGTTTTATTTATTTTATCCGGCTTAAATAATGCCTTCACATTATTTAAGCCGGATTTGTTTTTACCATGCATTCTCCTATAATGTAATATTATCTCTTTTTTCCCGTACAACACCCTTTGTGTGTTCTCTAATCAACGTGACATTGAAGTTATTGATGCTCAACTGGCACGCACGGAACACCACAATCAAATAACAAGAACAGCCAGAAGAAGTGCCTTAACTAACTCTTTTCTTTCATTATATCTGTCCATTTACCCAACAAAATAGCGAATAATAAAACAAAGAACGAAAGAAAATAATAAAATACAATATCCTACAAATAATACCAAAGTAATTTGCTTCATCATCGCAAAAGCGTTCACCACGCTCCGCCACACTGCTTATTTACACGACACTGACTGATGAAATGGCATACATTTGTGACGGTGCCGTGCATCGACGCTACCGTAGTCAGTACCTATCTTTGTATAAACAGCTATATCGAGGATCAAAATACTTGTATGTAGTCTCTTCAGTTTAATGTCACGTTTTACTTTGTATAATATATTCTTAAATTATATTACATTAAGTGGTTTAATTGAAATGGATTGAATGTTGGTTTAATTCCAACTCAGGTGTCTCTTTTGAAAATAGTTTTCTTTTAACACATTAAATATTAAATACTTATTAAGAAAACGTATAAAAACTTGAACGTAGCGGGACCCGAACCCGCGCCTCCTGGAAACCGACCAGGCGCTCTGACCACTAAGCCATACGTTCTCGGTAGCGGAAATTTGTAAAAAAATCTCCCTACAGAGATACTAGTAACATAAATAAGTTATAACAAGCGTATAAAAATTTCGAAGTAGCTTGATGAGAACGTATGGCTTAGTGGTCAGAGTGCCTGGTCGGTTTCAGGAGGCGCGGGTTCGAGTCCCGCTACGTTCAAATTTTAATACGTTTTCTAAATAAGTATTTTGCTCTCCTAAGTGTGGAATAACACTTTCAAAATGTTTAAAAAACATTAAATGTTGTTTAGTTCTACAATTCCATACGTTTTTTTTCACGCAGCTTCACGCTGTATCTCGCACACAGCAGGGTAGGCAGAGGGAACCTAGTGTTAACACACTCTGTTCCCCATACGTTTTGATAGTTGATTTTTAGATAGTTGATGTTAGATGGTTTTTTTATATTAGTTATCTCTTCACCTACACTGTACTATTCACGAAAACTCTCTTGTCTTAATATAAAACATAAATATTTTTTGTCGAGATTATTTTTTTGTATCATAATAAATAATTAATTTATACACGTTGAAGCTTACTTTAATATTTATTTTAGAAACTTAACAAAAGAGTATCCATTCATTTTATAATATTACAACAATGTAAATACAATGCAGATAGCAGCTGCAGTCTTCAAAATTAATAATAATTGAGTAAAAAATAAAATGTGTGTGTGTATCATTCAACTTACAATAAACAACGTGGAAAGTCCACTATAACGAAATTAGTCGAATGTTCCAACGTAAACAAAAGTTACCTCGTAAATGGATTGCCTAGGGCTCGGTTGTTTTCAATGTTTTCCCCGCTAGCGTTCCGTTTGGTCACGGCTCACCAGAATTCTTTCTATGGCCCATATCCAAAATTAGAATTGTTTATACATGTATTTATTTTATTACAAAATCAAAAAATAATAATAATTAGAAATTATTGATATTTATACATATATCTGTTTAGTATTTTATATTACCGTTATTATTGAAGGGACCCAGAAACGAACCCACCGGGAGAAGAAAAAGGACCCACCGGGGTTTTTCGTTTTTGTTCCGAGTATTTGATATTTTTATATTAGTTATCTCTTTACCTATCCTACACTGTGCGTGTAAACTGTCTCGTCATAATAAAAAACATATCAATTTTTTGTCGAGATAATTTTTTCTCAACCATAATAAATAATTAATTCATACATTTTTAAAAATTAATTTATTAATTATTTTTTTTTGGAAAGTTAAGTATCCATTCATATTATATTATTACAACAATGTAAATACTTCAATCTGCAGCCCAACTCCACTCGGAGAACAAACAACTAAGTCCTTTATAAGAATAAACATTTAACGTTAAGACAATTTTCAAATGTGTTTTAAAAGCAAAGTAACTCAACTATTCCAATGCTTTTGGCATTCTTACGAGTTCGAGGCAGTTCAACAAAGTTTATGACTGCACTCTATTGATTTTGGAAGATTTTACAACTTGGACTATTTGAGCGAAGGATGTTTTAGTTTTAGGAGAATATTATATACATTGTTAGATACTTGTGATGCAGTTCAATGTTTGATAGCTCACGTGATGGTTGTGGGTTCGATTAATGCTTTTTATAACAGTATGGACCTTGGCAATACACATAAATAACATTGAATCAGCTTCACGCTGTATCCCGCACACAGCAGGGTAGGCAGAGGGAACCTAGTGTTAAGACACTCCTTTCCCCACTTTCTGCCGAATTCTGGAAGCATTGCGTGTTGATGGCAGAACTCAACGCCGCGCTTAGCGAGAGCAAAGAAATGGAAATATAAATTTAAGTAAATATTTCGTTTCCTCGAGTGGGGATTGAACCCACAACCAGTCGGTTTTACAGTCACACTATGGGCCTAATATAAACTAAATAACACTGTTAATTATGAATAATGCATCATCATCAAAATCAGCGTTACTTAGTGCCATTGAAGCTGGTAATTTTAGTTAAGGGTACTAAACTAAAGAAGGTAACGTTGGCCTATTATTTAGTATTGGATTCAACCTCGTGGTGCGCTTACGAAGCGTAAGCGATGCTTGTATGGAGTTGTATTGATATATGTATATAAAACGGCTTCTATTGTGGTTCTATAACTCGTTGTAGGATAAGTAGATGTGTGTCTCTATTTTATATCCTGGAACTCCGGTGTATGTAGTAGTGTCTACCTGTCTCTTACGAGTCTGTGGTGCTGTTTTATGTCCTGGAACTCTGGTGCATGCAGTAGTATCCACCTATGGGCGTCTAACAACTTGTTTTAATATAGAATACACAGTTATAGTAGAACGGAAGATAGGACGCGTTCTTGGCTTTTCTTCGGAAGAGCTTCTAGTTATGAAAAAGTAATATTGTCCTGTTTCATTTATTTAAATAAACTTCTGACGGCAAATATATTATTATATTGATACCTTCTAATGACATTATTTTAAACTTAGGAATGTATTGTAAATATAACTTTCTTTACACCTGAATCTCTAACAGATTTTGGGTTACTCACGACCATAACGTTTAAAAGTTCTAACCACTACACACATCACGAGTCAAAACATTATTAATTAAATCACATTTTTAGCCGTGTTTGGGAATCAATTACATTATGATCAGTAATTTTATATTTCTTCATTCTATTAACTTTTTATCTCTCTCTGAATAATCGGCGGCGTTGAGTTCCGCTACCCAACACACAATATCTCTAAGATGTGCTGAATGTTTTTATCTGAAGATGAGCTGATGTCTTTGGCTGATTCTCTTTCTAAATTGTCTTTATTTACACCAATAACAACATAGCCGGAATATAAAATAAGTAGGTACATTCTGAACATAAGTTTCTTAAAGGCTTGGGAACTAACGCGTAACTCGATACTTTTGTAATACGCTGTGTGAGTTTTTTCTATTTGCTACAAATAAGCTTTATAGACTTAATAAGCTTATGCTGTAAGTTGTTTTCTACTTTCCTTATTCTTTGTATTGTTTTACTTGACAAATTGAATATAATATTAAAATTTTGTAAAAATTATACAATTCAATTGTAAAATTTGATAAAAAAGGAAATGTGATGCGTTTAAGCAACATAGTAACTAAAAATGAATTAAAGTTGAAATGTCATTGATATATTTAGGAAAGTTTTTTATCTTAGCTTAATCCTGACATAGAAGTGGAGGCAGAGGGATTCTGAGAGCCTAGTGCTAAGATACTCCGTTTTCCATTAAGACACCTTCGTTCCACAAATTTCTGCCGATTTTTTGAGGCATTGCGTGTTGAGTGGCGGAACTCAACGCCGTGCTTTGCCTATTAAAACAAAAAAACTATTTTAGATTCACAATGTTCTTTTATAAAATCTAAAATAAAAGTTTTAAACAAAAAATCCTATCTATTTGACGTACTCGTAGCTCTCCAAAAAGAGTAAATTGTAATACAAACAGAACACTGAATCAAGTGCGCCCTTTCTAATCATATATGGTCTGGCGGGCGCGAATAAACGGCACGCTTAAAGCAAAACGAACTAGGTTTGGTTTCCTCCATGATGTTTTATAAATAAATGTAAATAGAAATGCGTTTTGGTATTCAATTGTTTTGAATGTTATATATAAAAATGAAATCGTTTCTATATTGATCTTTATTGAAACCAATTTTGAGATAGTGTCTTTTTCTTTTATTTCGCATTTCGTCTTCTTTTGTTTGTTTTTCAAGCTGGAGATAAACATTAAAATCAAAAATTATATTTCGCACACAGCAGTGTATGTAGAGGGAACCTATTGTTAAGACACACCGTTCCTCACTTTCTGCTGAGTTCTGGAGGTATGCGTCTTGAGTGACGGACTCACTCAACTCAACGCCGCGTTTAGCCTCGATACTAGAGCGAAGAAATGAAAATATAAATGTAAGTAAATATTTCATTTCCTCGAGTGGCGATCGAACCCACAATCAGTCGATTTTACAGTAACACTTTGAACCCCTGCACCACTACTGGCCTCAAAAAAGAGAAGAAGAGAGATAAAAATAATTTATAAATTAATATTCTTATTCTTCAACATTACATTCAACTGTTTGTAATTCTTAATATGCTAAATGTATAGAATTAATTTAAAGAATACAAAATATAATTTGTTATGTATGTACTGCTGTCAAGGAATAAATTTGGAGTTACTTGTCTCTTTATAATTTGTTAAAAGGTCTACTGGTCGGGCCTGTCTTTAATTTTCATCAATCATCATTTCTATAAAATACTTTAATAACTAAAATTTGGTATTTGCGATCCAACCTAAAACGCGATCGACGCAGTAGTTAAGTAGTTTCGCCTCCTCACCTTTACCAAGAAATAAAAATAGATAAATCAAATGTTACTAATTTAGAAAATATATAAAACTTTACTTATTTAGAAAACGTATAAAAATTTGAACGTAGACTCGAACCCGCGCTTCCTGAAAACCGACCAGGCGCCCTGACCACTAAGCCATACTTTCTGAACGTAGCGAGACACGAACCCGTGATAAACACTTTAAAAATCATATATTCTTGCATTAAATTTGTAATAATTTAAAAAATTCTCATTATTTAATCTTTCTTAATAAATAGACTATCAAACACAAACTGTTTTTATTTAATTGAATCAGTTTTAAGATTAGCGCGTACAACCAAACTATTTTTTCAGCTATATAATATTAGCGTATATATTATATACATACATTTATATTAAAAAAATTATTGAAAATCACAGTCAAACGTTAAATAGCCATTTCTCATGGTGTGATGAACATTGAGCAGGTACCGTATTTGTTCAGAATGTAAATCGGACGAACGTACTGCAATTTCGGTTTGTTAGCGATTTCATTTACTAAATAATATAGAGTGGTTGTGCTTGCAGCCAGTTAATAAATAGAATTAAGCAATATTTTTTTCTCTATTTTTTTTTCTATTATCTACACTAATATAATAAAGCGGAAGAGTTTGTTTGCTTAAACGCAAAAACCTCTGGATTCACTGGTCGGATATACTTTTTATTGATTTTGTATGAAAGTAGATACTACTACTTCGTACATTTATAAATATATATGTATAAGTATTGTATGAAAAAATACTCAATTTTATTAGTTCTAAACAAAGTCCGCGACACCATATATCTATCTGTTATGAAAAATCACTATAAGGCATTTTGTAACGTACGTAAAATTATTGAAAATTGCAAAATGATATTTCACCGTTTCATTTGATATGGATATTGAAACTTACGCGCGAAAGTTATTTCATGAAGATAAATAAGCTTTGGGCTTTTATATTATGTAATTTGGACGTATGCTTTTTGAGAAAACGTAAAATGAAAATAATTCAACGCTCTATTTACATTTTCTTGCAATTTCTCAGAATTATGAAAAAAATATTGAATGTATAATTTATATAATCATTATAAAAAAAGATGAATTAAAAATCCAATTTCCAATTTCATATAATATGTAGATACGTGTCTGTAATACGTTTTATTTCAAAATGATATAAATCGCCATAAGTTATAAAGTACACCAAGACAATCAAAAACAAACTTGAAAAAAAAAGGCAATTAAAACAATTTATACTCCAATAACGTGACACAGAAACATCTCCCACATTCCATATTAACGACTCAAGAGCACTTAAAAATCTTTTTCAAAGTTTATTCGATATTGGCTTAGCTTTGTTATTTCGCTCATTACAGTGCCTACTTGCCGTGATGCTCATACAGCGAAGAACTACCCCACATGTGTTGTATTGTGTTCCCAGCTATTGTTTTAACGGTTTTATTAGTTTGACCTATATAGGTAGTGGATTCGATTTTCCCCCTTCAAATGTCCAATGATTGATGCGTGTTTTATAGACGTATGTACTCGTATGTATAAAAAGTCGATGACAATATTCCACACTGCCACTACGCTGTGGTATTTTCGTAATTGATTGATCTATATCAAACTGTGTTTTAATATCCTACCAATATAATGGATGTTATGTGGGGAATTTTTTTAATTATTTTTTTATGATAGCTATTTTCGGCTTGTGGAATTTATTTGGAAAACAATTAGTTTACGCTCTGAGTATTAATTTTATTATTTAGACAGAATATATTGTAAGATTTTTTTTTGTCTCCTGAACTGTGAGTGCTGGTAGAGAAATTTTACCTCATGCCTCTCTTATTGAAAATCCTTCTTCCTCTATAGATAGTGTGACAGTGCTAAATTCAAAGAGTCTTTTTAGTTTCACCGTGGGGAAGTGTCTTAATGACAACGGAGTGCCTTAACGCTAGGTTCTCAAGCTCCTTCTGCTCATCCTGCTATATGCGGGATAGAGTGTGAAGCTAAAAATAAAAAACTAAAAGTTTACAACCATAGTTGTGGTTCAAACTTTCACGTGACGTGAAGAACACATTATTTTATGTATAATATTTAAATAAACAACAAATTATAAATATAAGTTAAGCACAGTAAGCCACGGAATTTCATACAACAAAAAAAATAGAGCCAACGAAACGGCTTACTGCAGCTGAAAATATTTATAATAAACTTGATTATTAAAGTAAGAAACCTCTCGAAAAAAAAATAGAGAACTTTTTGAACTTTCGAGCAAAAAACAAAAGCTAGCGCGGTAAACAGTCTTCCTGAAAGACAATTCAAGTTGGTAGGGCAAAGTTTTTTAATATTCTGACCGACCGTGTAATCCGGTCTGCCGAAATTTTATTCACAAAAGGAGACGTTTACAAGATTGTAATAAAGTTATTTCATTATCAAATAATAATTTGTTAGGTGAAATTAGTTTTTATGAAAAAAACATATCAAACACATTTTTTTTTTTTTGTCGCGTACTTCACATAAAATATTATATTTCTCTACTATATTGTAAAGATTATGTGCTTTTGTTAAAGTTGTTACTTTAGAAATATATCTGAATTCATACTTTTTATCATGTGAATAGAGACTACGGTATCGCATGGGGATAGACTCTGTCTGCAATCTCGAGGGTTGTGTGAGATCTCGATTGCAGGGGATGAATTATTTTCACTGCCACGCTGTAAAACAAAGTGTGGTATTGAGCTCCAATGCACAACACTCGACTTAGCAGATCATCTTTATTAAAATAAGGTGTTAAATCTACACCCCATATCTAGCATATAGCACAGTAGTCAAAGAGAATTTGGGAACCTAATGTTAACACGAAGTTCCCAAGTTCCCTCTGAATACCTAAATATCTTAATGAGGAATATATTTCTGTACTTCACTTTTCGCCAATCCTCCTCTTATCGTTACCAGAGCGAGGAAATGAAAATATCTAATATTTCATCCCAACACAAGTAGGAATCGAACCCACAACCGTCGTTAACAGTCGGACAATTACAATTATGCTATACATACTTACTGTACAGTAAGTGCTAAAAAATTTTTTGCAAACATCTGTCGTGTCAGTCACCCAAAGGCGGTCAGAAAAATACCATTGCAAATAAGCAGTATTAACAGTTGGAACAAATTTAATTACCAAAAAAGGTTCTAGTGAGACAATCTTAACTCCTAAGAGCCAGGTTCTTATATTCTGTCGCGGACTGTTTTTTTTAATTTTTAAAGGAGAACAATTCGGCAACACATTTATAATAAGCTTATGTAACAATCTTTACGACATAAACAAAAAATATTTTTTTTCCAAAAGAGTAAACAACAATTTTAGAATGTGTTATAAAAAAAAAACACCAAACTCTCAAAACCTTTGATCTACGAAATATTAGTACCGTATGAACGCGCCCTAAAAGAGGGGGACCAAACGTAATTTTGCATGAAAGTCTAAGAGAAGTTTTGTGCAAGTCGTCGTTGTACGGCGATTAGATTAAATGCGTTTTAATGAGGTGCGTGCCCTTTGGTGATGATAATGACGCGACATTATTTTCTCTTTTTTCTTATATTTGAATTTATTGGATGGTAATTGTGGATTTAGAATATTGTACGTAGCTAATAAATTTAAATTTTTAGTTGTGTATGTTTTTATCTATACATATTTCGCGCATTGAGCAGGTAGGAGAATAAATGTACACTTTTTGTCAAAATGTAACCTTTTTTTTTAAAAAAATAAAAAGAAGCAAGCCGCAGCGCAGGGGCACAAGCGTTGTAGGTTTGATTCCCAGGAAGTGAAATATTTAATATTGTCATTTCTTCGCTCTCGTGCCGATGCATATCGAGGTATTGATTTCCGCTAATCAACACGCAATGTCTCGCCTTGAAAAACGGAGTGTCTTAACACTAGACTCCTTCTGTCTAACTTGCTACACGTGGAAACGAGAAACTGAAGAACAGTAGAATAATTATAAACTATAAGCTATAAGTGAAGTTAAAAAATTATACAGTTAAAATAAAATACCTAGACACTAATTTCTCATTAAATAAAAATAAGCTTAAGTTATAAATCCTCTTATTATGGTAATTTATGTAACTTATCTGTTTCAGTCATTAGCACTGCTTAACCCTATAAAAGGCTTTCGAATGGCTCTTTGACTGAGAGCACTTGGGAAGTAAATAGCGTTTTTGAGCAAAAAGTCACAATTACACTCGTCTCGAGTTGAGAAAGAAGGGTACAATCTAACAGACAGACATTTAAAATGCTATAATTTAAACATCTATACACACATATATATATATGAAAAATACTTATTTAGAAAACGAATAAAAATTTGAACGTAGCGGGATTCGAACCCGCGTGACCTGGAAACCGACCAGGTTCGAGTCCCGCTACGTTCAAATATTTATACGTTTTCTAAATAAATATTTTTCTTGCCTAAGTGTGGAATAACACTTTAACAATGTTTAAAAATATATGAAAATTATTTTATATATAAAATCCATTAAACATGTTAATGTGGTTAAATAGTGGTGGACTATATTTGCGGTCAAAGTCCCTCCGGGTACTAAAGCCTGTATTTATAAATTGCTCTCAACTCTGAGATTAATTTTAAAATGTCATTTTCATTCATAGATTAATAAAACTGTATGTTAAGATCGATCTCAAGATTTACCTCTGAGTTTTTTTGACTTTACACTTTATCCTGCACATAGCAGCGTAGGCAGATGGAACCTGGGAAACTTGTTTATGATACTCGTTTCCCATTATGAGTAATGGAGCTCAACGCCAGACTTTGCCTCGTTACCAGAGCGAGGAAAAAGAAAATAATCAGTATTTAATTTCCTCGACTGGGAATCGAACCTATTGCGTTTACGGTACCACGCTTGAGCCACAGCGAGCCTTAATCGATTTCAGAGTGGAAAGCTGTTAATAAATATGGACTTTAAAACGTGTATATACAATTCTTATTAAATTTGATCAGGTGGAAAAAATATGAACGTAAAAGCAAAATTTTTTTTGGGATGGCGTATACAAGTATTTATGTGTGTCTACAATAGTTCATCATTAGATCGCTTGATCTACTATTACAGTAAGCTGATTTGTAAAATGTAACTGAATATTTATAACTTTAATATTAATTTAATATCCCAGTTTCAAATTTGAATAGCGATTCAAAGTTCAATTTTAATATGCTACCTCTTAAAGGGCCCCACTTTCGAGTTAGTAAGTAGGCATACTATCTTAACTACATATTAGACTAGAAGTCCTCAAAATTACAGCTTTAAATGATGTAGGTCTGGAGGCCCTGAGATCTCAGTCTATCGCATAATAGCCAACAAAATGGAGCTAAACACGTAAAAACAAATTAGTATACTATTTCGTAACAAAGTTTCGTAATTATGATGGTATAAACTTTGTTAATAAATACGTTTATTAGAATTGATGTGTATTCGTGGTATTTCCCAGTAGTAAATATATAATGAACTATAGTTATAGTATGTATTTATCCAGGGTGGAAGTGTCAGCACCACTTTAAATGAAACCATAGTTCAAACTACTCCATAAAAGCATAATACAATTATAATTTTTTTCCCAAAAATGAAAGTGATTTTTTTCAAACAAAATTATCGTTTTAAAATAAAACACCATTTGTCAAGAACGACGCACGAACATATAAACCTATCAAAGGAAAACCGCCGCATACGCCTTATTCCAAAATCGAGTCGTAGATATTGTCGGCAAAGTTCAACGTTGTTTAACCTTTAGTAGTATTTTTGCAGTAGTATGCGTTTACGTTATTCGCATCTTTGCGTAACTGCGTCACACGAAATACAGGTATGGATAAACATTGTGAAATGAAAAAGAAATCCTATGTCTAAACTGTTGAGTTATCTTGATTAATTTCTTTAGGTATGGGTTTGAAATATTTTACCCTATATGCTATTTCCCTAAAAGGAGCGCTGCCTCTTCCATCCTGTATAATGATAAATAACACTCAATTTTGTTTCTGAGATTTTCTGTAAATCATCGGAGTAAATGAAAAGTAAAAAATCTATGTTCTATGTGCTATATACCGATCATTGTCCTTTTTTCAGCTTCACTCTGTATCCCGCATGTAGCAGAGTACGAAGGAGTAGTATTAAGACACAAGTGCGAAAAAAATTAAAATATTAAATATTTAAATTCCTCGAGTGGGAATCGAACTCCCAACCTGTTGCGTTTACAGTCACTCGATGGGCTTTTGAGCCACGACTGGTCACTTTTATTTTTAAATGTCTGTTGTATTAAATATTTGCTGATAAATGTCTTATTTTACTACTATACTTTTACTGTAAGTCAATAAAATAAAAAAGTAACTACTCCTAAAGGGGACCAAACTCACAACCATCGCACTAAGAGTCAGACGTACTCCCACTTTGGCCATAAAAATATTTGGAAATATATTGAATTTTGTTTCAAAATCTTAAATTCAATATGTAAAAGGAATAAGACTTTTAGTTACAAGACCTAAATGATTTTTCAACGCAAGGCTGAAAGGACTTGACGGATCAATCTGAAATTTGGTATTCAGATGGAAGTTTTTGGAAATTCAGGACCTGAGGAATTAAAAACGAATCTAAAATGTTATTTCACGAATGAATTCTCTCCACAGTTTTTAGTATTTCCCAAACGGACGATCCAAAAAGTATTCAAATGTGTTATAAATTGCGAATTTAAATATTTTTGGGATCTTGATGCCTGATAATTTATTTAACAATGTAGTAGCGTAGAAAGAGAGAAATTTTATTATTAAAATATTAATATATAAGATCATTGGTTAACTATTATTTTTTGTTTTTTTTTAAATAAATAAAGATCAATAATATTAAACATTATTTTAAATAATTAAATACGTTTATTTGTCGAGACTTAAATTCTATTCTTATCTTCACAATTTCAGCAAGTATCCAGCATTATATTTATTTTTTAAAACTTCTCGCTGCATATATCAGAAAAAGCAGAGGGAACCTTATGTTAAAACACCTCGTTTTACCGCATTATTATTTTAATGTTGCGTATAAATTTGCGAAATTGAACGCCGCGCTTTGTCTTGTTACCACTGAGATAAAAATAATATTTTTTTCTGAGTAAGAATCAAACCGTCTCGATTACGCAAATAATATTATCATATGTTAATTTAATTTGCTTCAATACATGTAATGAACATTTTTATGTTTAGTCTTATTTTCCCTTCTCATGATAACGGGAAACGCTTTAACACCAGTTTTATCGAAACACTTGCGTTTATTGCTTTGTTAGATGTTTATCTGTTATATGTAATTAGTACAACGTGGGGTGATAAAGGGGAACGTGTTATCCGTATATATTGACATCCTTAGTTGTTTTTCTCTGGTGTCGACCGAAAGAACGGCGTTGAGTTCCACCACTCAACACGCGATGCCTTCATAACTCGGCGGAAAATGAGGATTGGAGTTTCTTAACACCAGGTTCCCATTGTCTACCCTGCTGCATGCGTAATACTGCGGTCAGTCGTGGCGCAGGAGCACAAAGTGTGACTGTAAAACCGACTGGTTATGGGTTCGATCTCCACTCGAGGAGATGAAATATTTACTTAAATTTATATTTCCATTTCTTCGCTCTGGTCCACGAGACAAGCGCCGCGTTGAGTTCTGCTACTCAATTCACAATGCCTCCAGAATTCGGCAGAAAGTGGGGAACGGAATGTCTTTATCCTTATTATTGAAATAATTGTCCTAATAAGATTTTTATTTTTGCCATTTTAAATGAAAACTATTAAGGTTTCATAATATATCCCGCATATAGTAGTTAAGGCAGAGTGTTCAAGCACTCTGCGCCCCACTTTTTGCTGAATTCTGGAGGTATATTGTATAAAATGTTTAACAAAATATAGTATCAAATAAAAAATAATTCTCAGAATATGAAACAAAGAAAAGAATAATTTAACGATGAAAAAACAACAGAAGCCTCATTAGGCTGAGTATAAAAATATAAAATTATGTACTGTAAAATATTTTACGCCACAGCAATTACATAAAATGTAAAGTTTCCGAACGAATTGTAAACAGAGGGTTTAAATCCGCGGCTGGGGGAGATGCGGTCACGAACATCAATAAACCTTTCAAGTAAATCTTTATTCGTGACTACGCAATTTTTAGTATGGAGCTTCGGTCTGATGCTGAATGTTTGTATTCAAAAGCATGTATTTTTGTGGTTAGGTTGATTGATATGCTATGGTTTTAAGTCTCGTCCAATTCCGTATGGTGAAACGGTCGGGTGTATAGACAAGTGTGTATGTTGCTATATGAAAAGTAAGAATTGAGGACTTATTAAGATGAAGTCTTTTTTTTAATTATATTTTAAAGAAACACATTTTTCTTAATTTTGATAAATACCTTCTGTACAGAAAACTTATTAATTTACCATAGGGAGGTGCTATTTTAAAGTATTACTTCAAAAGAATTGAAAGAATGTGTTTTATGAATTTAGGAATGTATGAAAAGAAAGTACCTATTTAATCATAGAGGTATCCTATGTCTGTAACTTTAGATTTCGCCACTCAGTTCGCAAGGTCTGCAAGAAACGGAAAATATACAACTGTGTGTGATTTTTAATTTTATTACGTCCTCCATTCGCCCCGCTTACAAACACTTAAAAAATAAATAATAAAAAAATATAAATTTACAGTTAGTTAATATAGTGAATATGCTTATAATATTATAATCTGCATTAAGCTTTAATAGTTTCCAGAAACTTATAAATATTATATGTGATACAATATTGAAATCAACAAACAAAAAAAAACATATATTTACAAATCATGAAAGAAAGGCTTCAGAAATACAATCATCTTTTCTCTTCTCCTTTCAACAATAAAAGATCCCCAGGCCCCAATTTTTGATGAAAAATGACCGGCCTACCAAAACATTGATTGTGTACCAAAACATTTGTTCATTAGGCGGTTCACTTCATCCCGTCTTGGGGACTTCTTTGTGTATTCCCTCGAAGAAATATTAGTTGACTCAAATATGAAGCAGTATAAACGAAGATTAAATAAAAAATATTGAAGTTTTTTATAGATTAATTTTTTAAGATTGTTATTTTGTTGTTTTGTTTTGTTTTAAGATTGTTATTTTGGTCTCTATGTAGTATATAGTATTAAATTTGTTCTGTTTGATTTTATAGTTAAAAAATATGTAAATTTATTAAAACAACGTATTTATTGGCATTTTTTTTTGAAAACCATCAAGGTGCAATGGGACAGTGTCGGACTGTATGGTCAATGGTTGTGTGTTCTATGCGCATTCGAGGCAATAAATGTATTTAAATCATTATGTTTTTTACTCTATGGTTAACAAAATGTGGGTTGAGTTTCCCTAAATAGCACATGATATTTAGAGGCCGGTCGTGGCGCAGCGGCACGAGGTGAGACTGCAAAACTGACTGGTTGTGGGTTCGATCCCCACTCGAGGAGATTGAAATATTTACTTAAATTTATATTTCCATTTCTTCGCTCTGGTGTCGAGGTTAAGCGCGGCGTTGAGTTCTGCCACTCAACACGCAATGCCTCCAGAATTCGGCAGAAAGTGGGGAACGGAGTGTCTTAACACTAGGTTCCCTCTGCCTACCCTGCTGTGTGCGGGATACTGCGTGAAGCTAAATTTTGAAAAATATGTGAAAAGTTAGAACGCAGTGAAACAATAGATCCCCATTCTCTACATTGCTATCTGCAATTTGCATATGCAGAAATAATAAATTTAACATAATCATAATATTTATTTTATAAAACATAAAGAATTCAGGAGAAAATGGCAACAATAAAATACTCAAGTCAAATGAAAGATAATTTTCTTATACAAATTCAAATTCAAATTCGTTTACACTCACAGAGAAGGTGGAGAATTAGACGCGGTGTCTGGATTTTCGCGAAGTATGCTTTAATGCGTAGTTAAATGTAATTACTTAGAATGTATGGTGCCTCCCCCTGATGAGACTTGATTAAATTATTTATAATAGATATATATTTAGGGGTACTGTGTGAGATTTAGGTGATAAGAACTTTTAGAAATAAAAGTATCCTTTATTCAACTAGGTCGAGGTAGGTGTAAATTTCAAAAGCATTCTTTATACTTTTATTAGAAGCCGTCTTGGAGCAGAGGAAAACGTCTAACTTAAAGCGCGGCGGTTGTGAGTTCTATTCCCACTTGACGAAATGAATGATTTAAATTTCCTCGCTTTGTTATCAAGACACAGCGCGGTAATGAGCTCTGCCACTCACTACGCAATGTCTAAAATATGGATGGAAAGCGGAAATCATAGAAAATATAAATCTTTGTTTACACGGCTTGAAGCATATAAAAATAAAAATGCACCTCCATAATCTAATATAATAAATTCTACTTAATTCCACAATTTGATATATTATACACACATATTTATCACATTCCTAAAAGAATAATTTCAACATTTTTAACACTAAACACTACATTATATACGTACAAATACCTACATAAATATTTAAATTTCAAGTGGAAATCTAAATGAGCGGCAAAAGTCTTAGCAAACAAATTACTTCAAGCTTGACTTATCACCAGTATACTTATTCACATACGGGGACGAGCGAAAGCTCAGCAGTAAACTAATTTTCGTTTTGCGTCGTTATCATTTTCAAGCTTTATGAATTTATATGAATATGATAACGGCGGAATACGTACGCTACAAATTTGAATAGGCAGTTTTGGATTTAGAATGTATTGGAGGGCTTTTATAAATTGATTTGAGGCCGGCGTGGTGTGGCGGTGCAAGTATGAGACTGTAAACGCAATGTTGTGTTGTGGGTTTGATTCCCACTCGGGGGAGTGAAATATCTAATATTTTTTATTTCTTGCTTTGATAAAAAAACACCACTTAATACGCGATGCCCGTAAAGTGTGGAACGGAAGGTCTTAACATTAGATTTTTAGGTTCCCTCTGCCTAACCTGCTATTTGCGGGAAATAAAATATTTAGCTTCACGCTATATCCCTCATATAAGAGTAAGAAGAGATTTCAAAACATTGCGTGTCGAAAGGAAATGAAAATAATTCATTCACGCATGTAGAAAAACGGAGAACGAAGTGTATATATATATAGTGATAACAAAGGGTCTTAGCCTTCCCTGCTAAGTGCGGAAATAATAGAAAGAGTGGAAATAATTAATTAAGGAGTTGGTAAACTGATTGCCCACATAGCTTAAAACGTTACTAATTTTTCTAATAAGAAATTTTGTGATTTAATATATGAAAGTATTCGAAGAAGTTGATTTTAAAATATTATTTTCGCTGTCATTCCCCCGCACATCCCGTTCATTCCCTGGAATGGGAATTGAACTCAAGCATCACATTTACGGTTGCACGCTTGTGCCCCTGCTCCATGAGGGCTTGAAATTACTCTATATTTGTAGAATAAAACTGATACTCTAAAATGATTGAATTCATGATATTTTATGAAACTATTGATATAATAATATTATATTATTATCAATAAATTCATTTAATTTTCGCGCGTGGCGGTTGTGAGTTCGATTCCCACTCGAGGAAATTAAATATTATTTATTAATATTTCACTTCTTCGCTCTGGTAACAAGGCAAAGTGTGGAATTGAGTTCCGCGCCTCAATACGCAACGCCTCGAAAAACTTGGTGAAAAGTGAGAAACAGAGTGTCTTAATACTAAGTTCCCTCTGCCTACCCTTTTATGCGAGAAAAAGCGTGATCATGACAAAACAAGGTCTGTACATACATTGCATACATGCTAAAATATATATTTAATTCTTTTTGTTATCAGCTTCACGCTGTATCCCGCACACAGCAGGGTAGGCAGAGGAAACCTAGTGTTAAGACACTCCGTTCCCCACTTTTCACCGAACTCTGGAGGAATTGCGTCTTGAGTGGCGGAACTCAACGCCGCGCTTTGCCTCGTCACCAATGCGAAGAAATATAAATTTAAATAAATATTTCTACTCCTCGAGTGTGTAAGTGAGGATCGAACCCCCAACCATCCGATTTTACAAATTCTTTGCCCCTGCGCCACGACTGGCCTCCTGGATATTTAATCAAATTATTAAAAATTTCCTATAATTCAATAGCAAACTATATGATGTCAAAACTTTCTCGCGCCTAGTTCGTTCACTTTGCGTTGCACTTAGCTTATTGCGGTCGCTGGTGTAAAATTCAGGAGTTACGTTTTTCCAGCAAACTTGAGCTAATTCCATAAAAGCCTGCTTGTGGAGGGTGCATCGGTAATGCTCTTTATGGGCCCTGTTTTAGAGGTACGGGAGATAGATACGGTGTAAGTAAAGCAGTAAATATATTTCAGTTTGTTTTTCAGCTATATTATATACGTAGTTTTTTTTCTTATTTTTTGAAATATTCCTCTTTTATAAAAGATTATATATTAATGTTCGTTTTGATGTGTTTTTAGATGTTTTAGGGGATACGTAGAGCCCAGAGTCGTTATGTTTCTTATTCTTGTGATGTTCAGCTATTCAGCGTGAAGCTAAAAAACAATATAGACTAGGAAATATAATTTCATTCCATTTCCGGAATGGAAATGGAATGAAATTAATAAATCTTGGTTCTACATCAAATTGAAGAGCAAATTAGACTATAAAATTCAGTATGAACTCTTTTAATATGTCTCGCACTACATGCCACTAAAAAAATATATATTGGCTTCAAATACTTACCCTTCTGAATTATATACGGGATATACGGGTTGTATTCTTATATATCACGTATAGCACCAAAACTACTTAAACGCTTATTTAGAAAACGTATAAAAATTTGAACGTAACGGGACTCGAACCCACGCCTCCTGTAAACCGACAAGTTTCCACTATTTCTAAATAAGTATTTTTCTTTCCTAAGTGTGGAATAACACTTTAAAAAACTACTTAAACGATTTTGATGAAACATGGTGTATTTTATAATTCGGAATATATAAAGGTTAAATCAAAAACAATCAACTCAATATTATTAAAAAATTTGCAGAAATTTGTTAAAAAAATGGGTATAAAAAAATGCTTTAATGAATAGATGATACTCAGAATGACATAACATACATACACGTCAAACTGTTAACTTTCTTATTTTGAGCTCAGTTAAAAACAAAAGCATTTGTAAATACGTACGTCAACATAAATCACAAATAACTTTCTACTAAGATATATAAAGCTGTCGACAAGAACATATTGTACCTATTCATAACTAACGGACTGAAGAAATAAAATCAAGTGTACAAGCGTGATAAACAACTTTTTTCTCTCTATACGCCTCCATTCGTTTAAGATATAACTTACCTTGTTATAACTTATATTACTTACGAACAATTTTTTTTCTGACAGCAAGATGAGGGATTTTGCATATAAGTAATTGTATATCGGTATCTATATTAATATTATAAAGCTGAAGAGTATGTTTGTTTGAACGCGCTAATCTCGGGAACTTATCAGTCGTAGCGTAGAGGCACAAAGTGTGACTGCAAATCGACTGATTGTGGGTTCGATCCCTACGCGAGGAAATGAAATATTTAATTAAATTTATATTTTTTCATTTCGCTCTGTGTCGAGGTATAGCGCGGCGTTGAGTTCCGCCACTCAACACGCAATGCCTGCATATTTCGGCGGAAAGTGGGGTATGGAGTGTCTTAACATTAGGTTCCTTCTGTTTACCCTAATGTGTGCGGAATACAGTTAAAAAAAAATAGATAAAAGCTAAGGGTTATGTTATAATACGTTAATCGATGTCGAAGCTCCCTGTACGTGCGATCAGAGTTAATTCCCGCACTTATGATTTATTAGATGATAAAAATATTTACCTACTTTAGTTCTGTCTGTCTACCCTCCTATATATAGAAAAAAATCCTGAAATAGATTTCATTATATTCTACAATGTTATTCATACAATTTTGGTAGTAACTTTGTGTCATACGTTTTTATTTTGGGAAATATACATTTGTATAGGTCCATATGTCATAATTTTCGTTATTATTAATTATATTATTTCTTTGATAAGGGATAAGTTTACGCGATACATGAAAAAACCATATAAGTCTCAAATTTGCATTAAATATGTGCGCGACAAATAGACGAATTTTAACTTTTTAGCTTACTGTTTGAAGTCAGTCTTTTCTTGTTAAAAAATATTCTAATATAACATTTATAATTTACTCAGGTTTTATGTCATCTTCTGAATTGAATTCACCTTTTGTCGAGTTTTATTATAAACACATTCGCTTATGAAGCAGAGTACAGTTCCAGAGCTAAATGACAAAGGCCTGCCTTTGTGTGAAAGTTCTGTGAAGTTTTTGTGTGTTACCTAAAAAGACTGTTTCATGTTGTTTTTTTTTCAAATAAGATGTTTGGAGAAAGATAACACTGTTTCTGTGTAGTATTTTAGTTTGATAATTTATTTTCTTTTCACTTATACCTATATAAATTAAAGTGCAAATATATTCAACAAAAACAGTAATAAAAGTATTTAATGAAAAAAAATTAAGTATATAATTATACTTTTGAAGTATTAATTTAGATTACATTTAGATGTATGTTCATATTTTTTTTTATCTTGTTCATGAGTCTTCTATTACCCACACACGTACTGATAAACACATTACCCTCCTTTGCATGGCACAGTCAGGATAAAAACGTCACCTAATATCATCACCTAGTTCTCCCAAAAAAAACCAGGTCGTTATCTCGCTAACATATTTAAACAGTAATCTAACTTTAAAGTCCTACATACATTCGGTTCACGTCGCAACTTTCCCTCAATGGGACCAATTAGACTTACATATTTGTTCCATTTGAATGCAAGTCTAACGAGGTACGAGGGTACACTTCACGCATGATAGTGAATGCCTTGACGTTTGCCATGTTTCTATTTTACCTTTTTCTTGGAGATTTTTGTGAGGAAAAGCCTTTTTTTTTGGAGTGAAATGGACGGATTTCATTTTTTTAGGTATTTTACTTTATATAATAGTTTATAAATGATTAGGTGTTAGAGCAAAAGTATACGGATATATTCATTTTCAACAAGTCATTTTTGATTCATGGCATATAAATAATATTCTACAACATCCTTTCAGTAATAAATATATAATGAGCTTCACCTTTATTCTCGAAAAGAGGGTAGTGTTAAGACACTTCGTACGCTATTATGTATATATATACGCCGCCGTGTCGAGTCCAGTGGCGGAACTCAACGCCGAGCTTTTCGTCGTTAACTGGACGAGAAAATTAAAATATTACTTTCTCCCTGGTGGGAATCAAACCCATAAACCTTTACGCCACGACGGCCTCTATATACATATATAACATCTACTTAATTTATATATCCTTTCGCATAACGTCTAAAGATGCTATAATATGCACAAGTAGATTCGAGAGTATAGAACCAATTAATAATAAACAAAACCTGTCGAGACTTGTCGATTTGATAACGAATAATTAATTTAAGGGGCCCGAGTCCAGGGGGTCCAATGAGCCCGAATATTATAACGGGAACAAAGGGCTTAATTAAATCTCACTGATTTTAATTTTCACCACGTTGGGAAGCAATGTTTTGTAAATGAAATTTATTGAAATCATTATATTATTATTAATTTTCGAAATTTCGTACTTGTGGAATAACGGAATTTATAATGTGTTAACTTGCTATATTTACAGATGATAATAAGAATCTGTAATGTGCCATAGCAAACGTGCTATGGCAACACTGTTTTTTAATAGGCAGCCATGTTGTAAAGAGTTGTATAAATGACGGTACATTATTAATTTGAGGTAATTTGCTATATTGGGCTGGAGCAGTGAAGGCGAGTGTTTGAATCAGTAAGCCCCCTACTCCTGTGGTCGCAAGTCCCAGGTACTGCTCCAAGCTCATCAGTATTTGTGTATTTTGCTATTTTAAAATGTAATGTAAATAAAGTAATTTATAATAATGTTATTTTATTATAAATATATAATTAGGAATCAGGTTAGAAATTTATTAAATAAAAATAATACAACAAATGGTAAAGTAACAATTAGGTTTAAATGCAATTAAACCTGTACAAAACTTAAATTAAGGAACATTATTAAATTAAAGAACATAATCATCACATAACTTAATAAAAATCAATTAACACAAAGTACTTATCACTACCGTTCGTATATCCTGACATATTCCTCACATATGTCGGAAGTGATAAATAACAAGAGGGTAGTCGTATCGAACATATATCAGATGTGGACGGTAGTTGCAACTAATATTATTTACGGCCTTTAAATGATGAAAAGTATGGAAGGAGCAGTGCCTGGGACTTGCGACCACAGGTGTAGGCTTCAGGGTACCCTTTCCGATATATCAACACTCACCTTCACTGCTCCAGCCCAGTGCAATTACAAATAGGTGTTAACCACATTCATAATTACGATAATAATTGATTAACTAAATAATCAATTATCCGAATAGTCGAGGTTAGTCAGTGGCAGAGTACTAGTAGTACTCTGAACCACACCAGAGCCAAGACTGAACGTACAACGCCCGTGCAACTTTTTATATCATCGTTCACAAATAAGTTGCAGGGTAGAATAATAATAATTGATGACGCTATCGCGTCATAGTGGCGTGATGAGTAAGTGTCGTATAAGAATCTATACGTAACCAACATAATATTCCTAATATTAAATAGCATTCCTAACTATATATAGATTTTTAATAACTGTTAGACATTTCTTTAAATTATAAAATTAAATTTCAGAAACGAACCATATGTGCTCATTATTTTTTGATTGCCTTAGAAGCTTGGTTTTTTTCTGAGGAAAAAGTAGTTGGGGAATTAAGGGACTGTTAACCTGAATATCTGATATTAATTTCCAATGATATTGACAAATGGACAACGGACAACAAAGTGATCCTATATTGGTTAAATTCCGTCTTTTGGGGTACCTAAAATATGACAAAGTTTCACATTATTTATTTATCTAATAGGTTCTAGGACAATACCAGACCTACGATCTTTGTACTACTATTTATAGTAGATATGGAGGTGAATTCGATTTCCGTTTCAAAAAATTATTTTTTATTATTTTCCGGTAAGGCGTTGAATTCCGTCACTTGACTTCACGTAAATTTGAGAGTTTCAAAATTTAAAATTGAAAACAGAAGATAATAATTCTAACATCGTTTTTCTCATATCTATAACATCAATCAATAATATGCAGAGTTTTTCTGTCACCACCACTTTAAATGCAACCACAATTGTATCGACTATATACAGGGTGGAAGAGGCAGCGCTCCATTTACGGAAACAGCATATAGGGTAAAATATTTCAAACCTATACCTAAAGAAATTAATCAAGATGCCTCAACAGTTTGGACGTAGTTTTTCATTTCAGATTTTTATCCATACCTGTATTTCGTGTGACGCGATTACGTATAGATCCCAATAACATAAACACTTACTACTACAAAAATACTACTAAAGGTTAAACAACTTTGAACTTTATCGCCAATACATACGATTCGATTTCGAAATGAGGCGTGTGCGGCGGTGTTCCTTTGATAGGTTTATGTGTGCGTGCGTCATCCTTACAAATAGCGTTTTGTTTTAAAATGACAATTTTATTATTTATTTTGTTTGAAAAAAAAACTTTTTCATTTTTGGGAATTTATTTTTTTCTGAATTATATTAGGCTTTTATAGAGTAGTTAAAACTGTGGTTTCATTTAATGTGGTGCTGACACTTCCACCCTGTACAAAAGCCTAATATAATTAAAATAAAATCCCAAAAACTAAAAACTGTTTTTTTCAAAGAAAACAAATAATAAAATTATCGTTATAAAAAAGATGTCATTAGCCAAGAACGACGCACGCAGATATAAACCCATCAAAGGCAAACCGTCGCATACGCCTCATTCCGAAATCGAGTCGTAGGTATTGGCGCCAAAGTTCAAAGCTGTTTAACCTTTAGTAGTATTTTTGTAGTAGTATGTGTTTACGTTATTGGTATCGCTTTGTAACTGCGTCACACGAAATACAGGTATGGATAAACTTCGTGAAATGAAAAAAAAATCCTACGTCTAAGCTGTTAAGGTATCTTGATAAATTTCTTTAGGTATGGGTTAAAATATTTTATCCTTTATGCTATTATCGTAAAAGGAGCGCTGACGCTTCCACCCTGTATTTATAATTGGTTACTGACAGGTATTCGTCATACGTAATACCACAAAATACGTAATTACAAAATATTTACAAATTTTCTATCGACATTAAGTTCCGCCAACATGCAACTTCTCGAATTGATGTGGAAAGCGGCAAAATAAGTGTCAAAACACGAGGTGCTCTCCGCCAACTATACTATATACAGAATAAAGCGTGAAAGTTAAATAAAAACATAGATTATATAATAAATTCACGATGTAATTCGCATATAGCAGAACTATGTTCCCACTGCCTAGTGGGAACATAGTTAACACAGTCCATTGTCTACCTCCACTTTCCAAAGAATTTTCGAGACATTGCGTGTTGAATGGTAAAATTCAACGCCCCGCTTTATCTTGTTACCAGAGCAGCAAATTAAAATAATAAATAAATCAATCCATCGAGTCGGAATCGAACTGACAATCGTCGCGTTTACAATCTGTGTCGCTGTACCGCTACAACCTCAGAAAAAACACAAAAACATTATATAATAAAAGATTAGAATCCAGTTGTCCTGGCGTAATGGCCGCAACGTTTGCCAGCGGGCAGGAATGTTCATGTCGCAGTGCAACTAGCGCCTTTAATGAGTGCAGTTGTAACTGAACAACGATGCTTTACTGTAGTGATGGACGGTATCTTTAAATATCGATTATATAAAAAATATTTATTTTGTGTTGATAGATCTTCTCCGGAAATTTATAAAGTGTATTTTTATCAAAAACTTTTTAGAATATTTTTTCTTTCACATATATCGTCGTAGTCGTATGATAAACCGTAACTGCGCGCACTGAAAAGGTAGGTAGTTTTTCCTACACTAATTCCTATTCTGCAAATCTTCCAGCTTAAAACATATGTTCATAATATATTGCTCCATAAATCTCTATCTATCATTGAGAAATTTCCAGCTCTACTCGGCTGTTTGAGAGAGTGTCAACTTACATTGAAAAATCCTCAATCTTGAATTTCAGTCTGTTTTGTACTCATACAATCTCGAGATTTTTCTATCATCAATCACAATCAATAATAATTTACAAATAATATCAAACAAAATTATGCCAATTCATTAAAACAGTTATATAAAATAACTACAGTTGTATAATCTATACATATATAAAAGGACTTGTGCTGACTGACTAAGCCGTAACCGCTGATGGTAGAAACGTGAAATTTGGGCAGATGTTTATTTTCATATTCTAGACATCCACTTAGAAGGGAATTTGCAAAATTTTAAACCTAAAGGGAAAGGGAAATAGGGGTTGAAAGTTTGTATAAAATTTGAATTTCAGACTCTTAAAAATATTTCATTGAACACGTGTTTCATGGTTTTTAGGAATTCACCCCCTAAGGGTTCAAATAAGGGGTTGAAAGTTTATATGGAAAAATCTTAATTGCCACCGATTTTTATAAAAATTTAAATTCAGACTGTTAAAAATATTTTATTGAACACGTGTTTCGTGGTTTTTTTAGAATTCACTCCTAATAAGCGGGCGAAGCCGCGCGCGGCCTCTGGTATAACATATTTATTGTATCAAAATAGCCTTTATGTTGATCTACAAGCCCTGTTTCTTTCTTGTTAGCTCCATAATAATCTGTTTAACTGATCCGGAGGCTAGCCCGGCTGAATAGAAAGACAGACAGACAGAAATGATAATATTGTTTATTTATGTTTTGTAAATTACATGATATATGAAAATAAAACAAATTTCTTTATTTCACCTTCACACTGTGTCTAATATCCCGCATACCGTAGAGTACGCAGAGGGAATTTAGTGTTAAGATACTACTTTCCCCAATTTACTGCGCAATTTTCGAGGCATCGCGTATCGAGTGGTGAAACTTAACACTACTTTTTGCCTTAGTATTAAAACGAAGAAATGGAAATATTAATATAATAATGAAATCATTAAATACTCAGGGAAATACATCAGTATTCCCCACAACCATCGTGTTTAAACTTTAAAGTGACACGCTTGTGCCACTGTCCTTATTTAATTATTATTTTTTTTTAATATTTAATTTATGGTATTTAGGTAGACTGTAAGTACACGTGCACGGCAAGCGCAGTTTTTCCCGCGTAAATTTCGATCTCGATCCTAAATCTTGAGGTGTCGGTGTTTTTTATTATCATATAAATTGTAAGCTTAAGATTCAGCCAATTCAGTAAAACAATTGTATAAAATAATTATTATAGTAATTAGAAAAGTTGTCGAACTACGTACTTTAAATTGATATAATTTTTTTATTTATAAACCGATTGTAATAAAAAATACCCTATATGATACGAGAAGCTTGTCCGAATCTATTAGTGAAAATTAGACAAATAGATAAACAGACAAAAAATTTTAAAATACTAAAAAAATAAAATTAAATCAGCTTCACGCTGTACCCCGCACACAGCAGGGTATACAGAGGGAACCTAGTGTTAAGACATTCCGTTCCCCACTTTCTGCCGAATTCTGGAGCCATTGCGTGTTGAGTGGTAGAACTCAACGCCGCGCTTAGCCTCGGCACAAGAGCGAAGAAATGGAAATATAAATTTAAGTAAATATTTCATCTCCTCGAGTGGGGATCGAACCCACAACCAGTCGATTTTATAGTCACACTTCGTGCCGCTGCGCCACGACTGGCCTTTTAAAATACTTTTGAGTTCTATTACATTAATAAAGGACCGCAATAACATTTTTTCTCATACATATATCTTACATGTACAGACGCAGATCCGTTGCGATTTTATTATAAGTATAGATTCATTCTCCAAACGATACTATTTCCCATCACTACCAATACATAGTTGCTTAATAATAGTCGTTGTGAATAGCTACCCGCAATTCAAAGGTGGCTATGATCGTTAAATTCATCGATTACTGCCCATCCTATTAGCATTAGACTGCGTAGTGACAAATTAATACCCAATTCAAGTTTACAGTTAAGGTACCTATTAGGAACCCAGCTAACATCTAATATGGGACAATGTAGGTTTAAGCAGCGTTTTTCTTAACTTTAATACTGTTGAAAATTATATAAGAGCAGGTACAAATAGATCAAGGTTACAGGTTTTGTTTATTATTTGTTTGTATAAGATTTTTAATGAGTAGAAAATTTGTTTTTAATTTAAAATTTATTTTAAAACATTTAAACAAATAAAATTTTCAGCTTTACTGTAAGTAGAAGGTACCTAGTATTAAGATAAGACTTCATTTCCAAGATTCCGGAGATTATTTAGCAGGCAGTACTCAACGCCGCGCTTGGTCTGCCAGAGCGGAGAAATGAAAATAGTTTTTTTATAATGCCTATTAACTCCTCCGATTGGCGGTAGAATCCACAAACTTCCACAGTCAAACACTGTTCTACTGCGCCACGGTGACCTCTAAAACTAAATAATACATATTTTTTTATTTCATTAAAAGCAGAAACAATGAACAAAGTTATGAAAAAATACATATATTTACTAAATTACATATATGTATAATATGCTAGTAAAATTTGCTATTTCACTTATTTATATATTACTAGTGGACCCGGACGCGGCTTCGCCCGGACTATACGAATATTTATCAAATATATTTTTGAAATTATTTTCAGTTTTCAATAGTATTGGTAAGAAAATATAAGCCTATTTAGATTCTCTAAATAAAATTAAGCCGAAAAAATAATAAGTAGAAAAAGTAGAAAATGCTTATTATTAGAAAAAATACCTAACTAATTAAAATTAACAAAAAAATACGTAAACGTATCCAAAGAAAAATATGAATAAAAAAAAACTAAACAAAACCAGCTATATTATTAATATTATCAACGTAAAATAAATATTTAAAAGTAACACGAAATCTATAAAAACCTGTAATCTACACTATAATAAAACCACAAAAAAAAATAGATGCTATGCTACAATGCTATGCGAAGATATATGCTGTCGCCGAGTTTTATTTAGATTTTTTAAAGCATTACAATATGTTCGTTTCAATACATGATTTTGTAACTTTAAACATTTACGCAGCGCATGAGTGTTGATTTTAAAACTGTCATAGCTTCTAAAATATCTATTTCTGTGATATCTTCTTCTTGTTGTATCGTATTCTGTGATAAAGCGCACATTTGATCTGATATCGATAATTGAATAAGGAATAATACTGTACTGTTGAAAATAGTTTCGCAATTATCTCTTCTTTATTTTTAACATAAAATGGCTATTGTGGGTTGTCCTTAAGATATAGATATATTATGTGCTATATACATATATTTCTCGTTTTTACGCGTTTTCCGTGCGCGCGTATACGCGCGTAGATACTATATGAAATAACTAAACTCTTTTCTGCATTAAATACGATAATTCTTGCGTACAATATCAAATAAAATTTCAAAAAATTAAATTACGATATATTAAGTGTATAACAAGGGTACAGATAAACGAACTCAAATAACCAACCATTGTTTCCTTAATACTTAAATAATATTATACGATGACGCGCAGGGCCGAAACTTATACCACACCAAGAAATTAAAAAAATACTTACTAATCTACTATTCGAAGAAGCGAAGATCCAAGAAAAATATAAATCAATAATAAACAACAAATAACCACATAAAAATTAACAGTAGATCGAAAATGTATGAAAATTTTCAAAACCCTCAACGTCGTCTGCCCATTCGGATCGGTTATACCGTGCGGCTCATCGGCTACCTCATTTTCAATCAGTGATATCTCCTTAAGTATTTATTCGAATGGCATACAGTAAAATATAATTTTAATCTAGGTAAAATGCTCAAGATAACTTTTATATTTATTTTGATAAGTATGAATACCAAATTATAAAAAATACACACAATATAATACAATTTAAATTTTAATTAAATATATTAAAATGGTTACTGTGGCTCAACCTTGAAAGATAAATAAATACTATTGCAAACTTTTTAATAAATTTTTAAAGGACAATATTTTTATAAAACATTATTTTTATGGGTCAGTCAGCTCATGTAAGAATTCAGGAAATCCATTTTGAACATAATTTTGTCAAAACTACAAAATTCCTTGTTGCTTAGCGACGGCGGTTATTAATATAGCAGAATAAATTGCATGTCAAATTGAAATATATCCTAATATACAAGTATATGTCGAAAAAATTACGAATATGAGGAAAATAAGTAATCTATTTCCATCCCAAGACCCTCAAATATCTCTATATGATATTTTATCACAATCAGATCAGCAGTTTGGCCCTGATTGACGCAATCAGGGCCAAGACAGACAGAGTTACTTTCGAATTTATAATATAGGTATGGATAAATTCACAGCACGCAATACGCAAATGACAAGCAGGGGCACGAGTGTATCACTGTAAACGCGACTGGTAGTCGATTGGATCCCCACTCGAGGGAAGTGTGTAGTGTCTCAACACTAGGTTCTCCCAGTATACGTATTCCTGCGGTGTCAGGGATACAGCGCGAAATTGATTTTGGTCTAAAAATATTGTAAGTATTAAGAAATCTGGGTGTGAGCTAAAGATATACGAAAATATTGATTCTCCGTAATCCCGAAATATTTGTATATTTCTAAATTAAACAGATCGTGGAGAAATTCACAATTTCGACGGAAGCCAGCTTTTATGTCCGAAAAGGCAATTAAATTCTGATTTCACAAATAAATTCTCTTTCGCTTCATCAAGCCGATATCAGCTTATAAATAACTAAACTCTGTGAATTTATCTGCGAAATCGACATTAGACTATAGAGAAAAAAGTTTTATTTTATTTTTATAAAAAAAATGAAAATAGTATAATTAATTATTTTTTTTACTGTTCTTATAATAATTATTATTGTATTCTATCAATACGGTCAAAGCCTTCATGTGAGGTTTTGCCTCCGCCTCCAAACAACACAATCTAAGCGTCGGAGGCAACAATGACACAATTGACGAGATGCAATATTTAGAACAGCGTCCCTTGAAAAATAGAGATCCAACACTAAAGGATTTTTTCAATTCGAACCCAGTAGTTCCTGAGATTAGCGGGTTCGGTCAAAAAGACTTCTCTCTCTCTCTCTCTCTTTATAATATTTGTATAGATATTTTCGTTTGTGTAGAATATAGAAAATGTAGTAATTTTTATTAGGTTAAAAAAATCTATCAAAATTATTTATATATTTTTAACTTTTTAAAATGCATTTTTAGAGTATATAATACAATCTTACCCAAGGGAAACTATACACTCAATAAATATATGAATACTATGAATAGATCTTGTTTCAACCACACAAAACGACCCTACCTTGTAGCGGAGGCCATTGTCATATCCTAGGGGATCCATTAAGGTGTATATTTGTATATTAAAATAAAAAAAAACATTGAGATATGAATGAATAATGAATTGAAAAGAAAAATACTTTCCATATTGTTGGTATCTGACAACGTGTTTTTCCATTTAGGTGGTAGAAAATGAGAATTTAGCATTAAAACATTTCACAACTAATATAATTTCACCAAGCCTATCTTACAAGGTACGGTAAAGGAAGCTGGGATGGAGGTATTACGAATAAAAAATATTAGCCAAATGGCTGTTCAATTAAGTACTTATCTTAATAAATTGGTATTCGAATATTTTTTTTAGATTTTTTTATACCTTCACTTAGTATCCAGCATATAGCATATTAGGCAGATGAATCCCAGTAATGAGGCTCTTAATTTTCGAGATCTAGCATGTTGAGTGGTGAAACTCTATGCCTACGCTTTATCTATTTAAGTTTGGAAAATAAAAATAATGCCCTCGAGTGGGAATCCAGCCCACAACTGTATCGTTACACCCAAACGCCGAGTGCCGCTGCGCCAGGACGGCTTCTTGAGTTAATTTGAAATAATTAAAAAACACATTTCATCAAATGGCGCTGTTTTGTAGCTATTTCCCAAATTGTATTTTGTTTATAACACGATCGCTCGACAATGTTTCGCAAATTTATCAAACAACTTTTCTCATTTCAAAACAGCAATCTTTCGTGGATGAATACACATTACATTTAACTGAACTTTGTAAAGATTTGCTCATCATATATTCATTATCCATACCCGTCGGCCCCTAGAGGGGATCCTTAATTCAAAGAAAGTATTTATCATTTTCAGAAAGGCTATGCGGCTGTCATGGCACAATCGCACAGCGTGTGACTTTAAGCTTAACGGCTATGGGTTCAATTGCCATTCGGAGGAATTAAATATATAATATTTTCACTTCCATGCTTTGGTAACAAGATAAAGTGCGGCGTTGATTACCGTCACTGAACACTTCTCGAATTCGGCGGAAAATGGGGAACGGAGTGTCTTAACACTAGGTTTCCGTTACCTACCCATATGCGGGATACAGTGTATAGCTACAATAAAAAAGGAAACCTGCTGCAAATTAAATATTCAAATTACTGAAATTTTATGCGTCTGACAATGCCAATAAGGTCGGGCGGACTGTAAAATTGAGATAAATTTAGAAATTTTATGACTACGCAGAGCTGTGAATTGAAATTAATTTATAGATAACCTAGGATTTATTTTTTCAAGTATCGAGTTTATTTTTCATGAACATATTACATTTTTTATTTTTATTCTTTTTTTATGAAATATCTATACTCTTACTAATAGGGACTCACCTTAGTTAATAAGAAACCTTACTAATATCCATGGTCTTGTACAAATTCACTTTAAACGCCAATTTAAAAAATAATACACGTAAAAAAAGATAAGGGTACATTTGAACTTGTAAAGATATTTTTCTTAAATAAAATATATAAA
>JAATLQ010038279.1:51467-88726 GCA_013421005.1 Heliconius erato x Heliconius himera
GGTGTGACTGCAAAACCGACTGGTTGTGGGTTCGATCCCCACTCGAGGAGATGAAATATTTACTTAAATTTATATTTCCATTTCTTCGCTCTGGTGTCGAGGTTAAGCGCGGCGTTGAGTTCTGCCACTCAACACGCAATGCCTCCAGAATTCGGCAGAAAGTGGGGAACGGAGTGTCTTAACATTAGGTTCCCTCTGCCTACCCTGCTGTGTGCGGGATACAGCGTGAAGCTAATTTATTTTTATTTTTTTCACTCCTAATAAGCGGGAGAAGCCGCGCGCGCCCTCTAGTTATGACATAATAATATAATTTTTTAAACGGATAATGTTCTGTACATTAGCATCCATTGAATCAGTTCATTGTTCAAAGCAACAGATTTGGACATGAATAGGCAAGTGTCTAGATATATGAATCCATGTGTTTAGTTAGGTACACTAATCAGAGTATTCGTATTGTGATTGGAAAACGCGGTAATCGTTTAATAATAGTTTGGTAATATTTATTTTTTTAGCATCGTCACTTTTTAAGCTAGTCAAGGCGCATGGGCACAAGCGTGCAATTGTAGACGAGACAGATTGTGGGTTCGATTCCCAGTCGAGGAAATAAAATATTTAAAATGTTCCTCGCTCTAGAAACGAGCGTTGGGTTCCGCCCCTTTACACGCAAATACAATGCCTCTAGTACTCGGAAAATGGGGAACGGAAGTTTCTTAAAGAGAACGGAGTTTCTTAATGAGAACTCTTAACAGAAGATTCTCAGGTTCTCCGTCTACCTTTTAAATTAATAATAACGTCATTTTCCTAATGTCAAATACGGTGTTCTCCAATACTGTGACACTGGTCACAGTAACCTGAATAGTACAATATCGTGCAATCATAATCATTGTTAGCTACGTCCATACAATGTGTCAATGCTCAGTATACTTTTGCTATGTACATAGGTATGTTAAGCTTAAGCTTTTTTAAATTTATTATCTACTAATAGGTTTCTGACTTCAATAAAAACATTTATTTGATTGAAATCAGAAAATTATTTTATTTGTAAGTAGTTTAGTAACCAGAACAAAATCATTTTGTTTCTGTGTTTATACAAAATCTCTACTATTAAAAATCATAACCACGGTATCCGTGCTTAGGATTACGGTGGTATATATCAATTTGACATAAAAGTAATTTTATTAACCATTTTCAAAAAATGCAATTTATTTTTGTATTTTTCAAGAACCTTTAACTGACAATGTCTATGTCGCGCAATGTTACATAATCCCGCATGTAGCAGGGTAGGCAGGCAGCCTTGTGTTAAGACTCTCTGTTCTCTACTTTCCGCCGAATTCTGGAGGCATAGCGTGGACTCGATTCAAAATCCAGGAAATAATAATGTTTACTCTGTCGCTCTTAACACAATAAAACATTTTATTGATTTCCGCCACGCAATTCACCACCTTTCGATCGGAGTGTCCTAATTCTAGGTTTTCTTTTCGATAGTACATATACTGTAACCCATATACTGATTTTAAAAAAAGATGACGTCACAAAAACTTAGAAACCCGATCACTCAAAAACACTTTGAAATCTAAACAGAAGTCTGTCAAAGCCATATACTTAATATGGAGCACACTAGTTCAACGCATTCAGCCTCAAAGACATGTCACCTTTACAAAGCTGAAAGAAGCGAGTTCATCATCCTTCAGAGCATCTGTCAGTCTAAAGAAACTCAAAGTACAGTACGGTTGACGAGTCATGGCCCTCGTGAAGATAGATTTTTAAACATTTGCGGATAATTCATTCGGAAAGAAATAATCATAAGTAAGAAAAATCCTTAAATCAAATCTGCGCAGCTAACTTTAGGGTGGATATATACTTGCAATAGTAAATTTTTTGTATGCGGCTATAATACTCCCATTCAAGGAACCCCTTCAGGATATTCAGAATGAAGCAGGTAAATAAATATATTACTTTAAATGTCCAGTTGTTTATTTTGTTTGTAGTATTTTTTTAACATAAATATGTATTTTTTTATATATAGCTATATTTATAAGTAAGACATAATAAAGCCTACGCGTAAAATGTGTAGGTATCTAAATAGTACGAGAAGTACAAGAGTCCTTCTCGTTGATTACGAGGCGAATTTCATACAAAATACAGCACAATCGATTTCAAATTCGAGAAATTTCACGTCGCGAAACTCAACCCTGCATTTTATCTTACCAAAGCGATAAAATGACCATTATTATAAATATCATTTACCTGAGTGGAAATCGAATTCATATCCATTGCATCTACAGTCGAAACTGTACCACTCTACCATAATATTACAAGTATTAAACGTCAATCGTTCCATAAATAAACTTATCACAATCAACTTAGCTCAAATCTGATAATTGCGAATTATCTCGACAAAAGCTATTTGGAAACCCAATTGAGTTGATCTGTTATAAAGTAAATCAGCATATAGCACTTCCTCTAAATCATTATTATTTAATGATAAACGACATCGGCTTAGAATTAATGATAAATTGTAATGATGATTAATGACTGTGAACTCTTCATTGCTGTAGGGTTCTACGGTGAATATCTACAATAGGATGACAAAAAAAAATATTTCAAAATATTCTTGACTTCTATAATTTATTTTTTATATTTTTTCTACATGATTTTCTAGACATGCGTGTGTTTGTTTTAAGACAGAATTTAACGCCGTGCTTTGTCTTGTTTTGCTACCCCGGGGGATCTCATAGTGGGATTCAAATCCACAATCATCGCGTGTTAAGTCATAAAATAAATGTATTACTTTTTGACCACGGCGATCATCAAATATTAACATTTAAAGGAAACAATTATCTATAAACTGAATTGTGTCAAAGGAAAATATTTAATTGTGTTTATTCATGATAGTACAGTTCATTATTAATTAAACATGTTATTTCATGATAAATATAAGCTCTATTGCTTCTAGCTAAAGTATAAAATTGTGTACATGCTGCTACTGATGATTGGTTTTGGGGTTTGGGGTTCGATCCCCGCTCGAGGAGATGAAATATTTACTTAAATTTATAATTCCATTTCTTTGCTCTGGTGTCGAGGCTAAGCGCGGCGTTGAGTTCTGCCACTCAACACGCAATGCCTCCAGAATTCGGTAGAAAGTGGGGAACGAAGTGCCTTAACACTAGGTTCCCTCTGCCTATCCTGCTGTGTGCGGGATACAGCATGAAGCTGATTTATTTATTTTTATTTAAAACATTAACAAAAGTAACTAATAAAATAGGATCGTTTCCGTTCATACTTTATAAAAACACAATTGAGTCTCGATGTCATCCCACGCGTTACAGTTAAGCCGCACAAAGCGTAAATAAATACGTCATTTAACCGCCCACTCTACGGTAATTGCCAATAACTATCGTTTACGAAACGTTTGTTATGGGGCTTTATGGCAGGATCTTTTGAATTTACTATATGATGCCATGTTTTTTTTAACCTTAATGGCTGTTTGGTGAGTTTTATTTATGATATCCGCACTCAGAGATGTCAATTAGAGTTTAATTTATATTATATCGAACGGTAATGGGATAGCGACATAAACGCGATGGTTGTGGGTTCGATCCAAAGCATAGCGTAGAAACTACTAGACAAACGTCCCGTAAAAAGCATGAGGACCCTTCGGAGGGTATGCATGAATAGATTGATGACAGCGGACGAGGCGAAAGAGGTAGAGACCGTAGCTTTTGTCGCTCTGTTCTCTCTAACTACCCAGCTCGGGATACATCGTGAACCTAAATTATTAAATTAAGTAAGTTCTCAAATAATTTCTGAGCGCAGCTGCAAATATAGTAGTAGTTAATACAGAATCAACTTTATAATATTTTCCATTCCTTTTGTTCATAATCCAATACTGCAGTATCCCCCGTTTATCCTTTAATCAGCTTACTTTTTGTTCATAATGAACGTGTGCGTTTGTTGTTGTTTATAGCAAGCTACTAAAAGTTATTACGCTATAAAATTTATAAAGGAAATAAAAGTACTTAACTATTATATTAAACATTCTAAACAATACACTAAATATCTGTGGAGTCAGATTCGATTTACTTATTTTATTACAAAACACTGTCGAAATGAAAAAAAAAATGCTTCAAGCTTTTTATGCGTAGCAAGGCAAGCTGAGACTTAGATTTAGTATGAAGACACTTCGTTACACACTTTCCGTCCCATTTTCGATATATTACGTGTTGAGTGGCGAAACTCTACGCCGTGCCTTGTCTCTTTACCAGAGTGAGATAATTAATATATTAAATATTTCATTTCCCCAAATGGGAACCGAACCCATAACCGTTTACAGTCATATTCTTGTGCCCCTAAGTGGAGATACAACTCAAAATTATCACGTTTTACAGTCTGAAACAGTCCCACTACGCCTCAAAACAACAAAGTGAAATATGTTTGTCACTTTCCTTATAAACATTATGCAAAAATTAGAAAAATATATAATAATATTATAATAGACAAATATTTAATACTTATTTAGAAAACGTATAAAAATTTGAACGCAGCGGGACTCGAACCCGCGCCTTCTGAAAACCGACCAGGCGCTCTGACCACTAAGCCATGCGTTCTCGCCAAGCTGCGTCGAAATTTTTATACGCTTGTTACAACTTATTTATGTTGTTAGTATCTTTGTAGGGAGATTTTTAGAAATTTCCGCTACCCAAAGATAATTACTAAGAATTATCGTTTGGCAAGAGAGAATACTATTTTTTTTTAAATATTTTTAAAGTGTTATTCCACACTTAGGAAAGAAAAATACTTATTTAGAAAACGTATAAAAATTTGAACGCAGCGGGACTCGAACCCGCGCCTCCTGGAAACCGACCAGGCGCTCTGACCACTAAGCCATGCGTTCTCGTCAAGCTGCGTCGAAATTTTTATACGCTTCTTACAACTTATTTATGTTGTTAGTATCTCTGTAGGGAGATTTTTACAAATTTCCGCTACCCAAAGATAATTACTAAATAATAAATAATATAATAACTAATAAAAATATTTAATACAATATTTAAAAAAAAAAACAAGAATGTTTACATTTTGAATAAATTAAAAAAAGTGTAGATTTTAAAAAGGCAGGCACTGTTATCTCATTAATTAGAACATTCTTTACGCCGCGCTGACACGTAGCGCGCTTCGCTGTACAGTCAGGCTTAAAGTGTGACTTTTATGTCATGAGTACCTAAATTGTATTATTTTTTTATGAAAATTTATAAAAATCTAACAAAAATATTTTTTTTCTAAAATCAAATAATTTTGAATGTATTATAATTAAGTATATGTTTTATATTTAAGGGACAGGAATCAGTTATTCAGATTATGTCGAGTACAAAATCTTATATTTCAGTTTGAAGCTGTATTCCGCGTATAGCGGGGTAGACAAAGGGAACCTGGAAACATAGTGTTAAGACACTCCGCTTCCCATGTAGACACTTCCGTTCCCTACTTTCTGCTACATTATTAAGGCGTAGGCGTGTAGAGTGACGGAGCCCAAGGCCGCGCTTGGCCTCGTTACTAGATAGAGGACATGAAGATATTATACAGGCTGGAAGTGTCAGCACCACTTTAAATCAAACCACAGTTTTGACTACTCTATAAAAGCCTAATACATTTTTTTTCCCAAAAATAAAAAAGTTATTTTTGCAAACAAAATAAATAATAAAATTATTGTTGTAATATAAAACGCCATTTGTCAAGAACCAAACATAAACCTATCAAAGGGAAACCGCCGCATACGCCTCATTCCGAAATCGAGTCGTAGGTATTGGCGGCAAAGTTCAAAGTTAATTAACCTTTAGTAGTATTTTTATAGAAGTTTCGTTTACGTTATTGGTATCTATGTATGTGTAACTGCGTCACACAAAATACAGGTCCGTACCTGTATAAACATCGTGAAATGAAAAAAAATGCTACGTCTAAACTGTTGAGGTATCTTGATAATTTTTTTTAGGTATGGGTTTAAAATATTTTACCCTATAAGATAGATAGAAAAGTAGGCAGAGGGAACCTTGAAACCTAGTGTCCGTTCCCATTAAGCCACTTACATCCCTCACTATCTTTATTGTTGATTTTTTGAAAATTATTATATAAAAAACTAAAAAAAGCAGTTTGTATGTACATATACATATATAATGTGTGTGAATGAACTTGAAGTTGTAGCTCAATAAAAGCAATTAGCAAGAACCATTTCAAGATAAAAGGACTAATTAGTGGCGTGTGGGCTAGGCGTGGCCTTAGGGAAGAGGTCATCTGACACTGAACTAAGAAATTAATTAATCATTATTTGAGAATATAAAGGAAGGTGTCGTTTTGGTCGTCACTGAGTATTATACTAAGTTAAAGTAACTACTTACTTTTGTTATGTTATTTAATATCTTATTATTAAATAACTTAATAAACCAGCTTCATTTTGTATCCCGCACACAGCAATGTAGGCACAGGAAACATAGTGTTAAGATCCTCCGTTTTCCATTTACCACTGACTTCTGAACAGTGACAATCAATTATAGAAAATTGTAAGGTGATAATTAATCGATTTTTATTTTACATGTATATTGAAACTAACGGGCGAAAGTTATTTTATTATCAAGGAAATTTAATTAAGATAATCTTCGGTTTTTATATCATGTAATTTTGTAATTTGGACGTATACTTTGCGAGAAACTGTAAAAATTAAACTGATTCAACGCTCTGTTTACGACCGCAAGCCTAGCTTCGAGTCCCGAAAGGGGGCGCCCTGCCGATGACGTCCTATCATGTACCCACGTAGTGTTCATGATTAAATGTATCAATTTGTTGGCAAATGCAGCATAATAATAGTATTAAAGGTGCTATGCGGGCGAAGCTGCTAGTGGGCCGCTAATACTTTATAATACGTTTAAGTCACATGATAAATCAAAAGTATTGAATAGTCCTACTCTAAGTCTAATATTCCTGTTATCAAATAGAAAAAAATAAGAAGAAGGTAAGGAATGGAGGAAAGAAGAAGAAGAAAAGGAATGGAGCAGGAAATGGAAATGGAAGGAGGAATAATATACATATATGTATAATCAGATGTGAAGGATTTTGACTGAGCTTTAACCCGTAACTGCTGCCCCATTAAACTTTGTATAAAGAAAATAATTATTATATCAGATAAGCATTTTTTTTAAATAAAGCCTTAGATTTTGTTTTTAAGACAAGATATTATATTACATTAAGTATTTTGTCTAAAACATCTTAAAGAGTAATAATCCCATTAATATTAATGCATGATATAGGATGACATATTAAATATTCATAGTTAATTAGCACTCGAGCGTCTTGAATTTAGATGTTGCCGTGATCATACAGTCCAATTACTGTCTCATGTCGTTTAATTTCAATCCCACTAAGAACTAATTGAATTGTATCATCAGTGCAACATATCGTGCGTAGAGACGAAAGAGTAGTATGATTGATTTAAAAAGATAAAAAAAAAACACAAAATAATACTAAAATATTTATAATATTTTAATTAATTTTCAAATAAACAGGAGCCTTTTATTATTGTTATAAGTATTCCCAATTATTTTACGTTGAACTTTCAAGATTTTATATTTAAAATGTTTTAATATTTCCAAGATCCATTAAAACCTCAAAGTAAGACCAGATGGCTTGTGGTTTCACTGCCAATCGTAATCCAATAAATAAAGTCAGCAATATAGTCTAATAAAAATATGGATAAAAATAGAAAAAGGTGTATAATTTCTTATTTCTAGGTTTTTGATATTATATAAAAATTTCTTGTATGTAATAATAACAAAGTTTATAGATGATTTTTTATGATGAGTGGATGATTAAAAAAAATTATATCGATTTCCTCTGATATATGTATAGCTGCATATTCAAGTTATAGAATATATTACTACTTGAAAAAGTGTTTCATATATAAGTACATATTGGCTTAACCACTACTATTATTATTATTTTAAATCATAGATCATAATAACATTTTAACCCACACAATTCACACGTGAACATTGAACTTTCACATTACTCTAAATGTTTTCATTAAACAAGTGTCATGTAGCGATGCCATTATATGAGACAAAAGGGAAATTCGAAAACTAATTAGCCCTTATTAATTTTAATTGAACAACGCCAAAGCGGTCCAATCGTTGTTTTCATTACGAATACCAATAAATTATCGTTTTACGGAAAAATCACTTAATTAATACTCTGTAATGAATAAACAATATTTCGTTTTCTGATTAAAAGAGCTCTATCGTTTTTAATATTTATAATAACTGATGATCTTTACTTTTTGTCGATAAAGATCAATTGTCAGCAGAGAAAGCAGTTTTATTAAGCAGTTTTTTAGAAAGTACTAATAGTAAAAATAAGTGTAGCTGATTTGGATTCTCGGATTCTCTAATATTAATTTTACAAATCCTACGTATTGTTGTGTTGTGTAATCTAAAAAAATATTTATAATTGCAGATAAATTATGCTATAAAAAGAAATCATTTGGTTTTTGTGATTTTTTTTTATTTAAAAAAAAATACGTTTTTTATTATATAGATATAATAACATCGGACTACCTTTGTGAGTTTTATTTGACTCATTTAAGCCCGAATTTATCAGCAATAACCTGTAGTTTTTAACATAAAAGCAAATACTCCAAATTCTAACACTGTTGTACATTATATAGTAAAAAAATGTTAACATACATATAATACATCTAACCACTTGGTTTCATAGCTACGGAGGCAAAATATTTTATATCTCATGCTATGCAAATTATGCATAATATCTTAACCTACCTTTTGTTCAATATATAAATATTATATTTAAATTTAATGTCTCATTGCAAGAATATTTTTAAAAATATACAATTTAAAACAAACACAACAGTACTTGCCTCGTGCTCTACTTCTCACCCTTTTATTTACGTAGCTGACTCTTTAAACTAAGTCTAGCATATCCGTATAACAAGGCTTACAAAAACTCGTCACAGAGACGTTATTGCCCGACCCAATTCCAAATAGGTCGTGTTAAATAAGGAATAGTCCCACTTTCCAATTGTAGCGTAGTATGTAATTGTGTTACTCTGTGAATGGAGAATTAAGAACTCCGAGTGGATTTAGAGGCGCAGTGTTAGTTCGTGCTGCTAATGAAAGCGGTTAATGAGGCTGCTAGGTATATTGTGTCTTTGATATTGAACGTTTTCATAGATATTGTACTGATGTCGGTTTGTATTGTTTTTTTTGCGTTTATATGAAAAATATTAAATATAATTTTTGGGATACAGATGAAGCTTATAAAGTTGATATTCAAGTTATTCTAAAGATATATGATTTCATTTTTATATGTTCTGATAAGCTTAGAAATATCGTATTTTGACTAACATTACTCAATATTCAATTTATATATTTTTTTCTGCAAGTATCATAATATTATGCAGTATAAGTATTTAATTATAAATATTAAATCAGCTTCACGCTGTATCCCGCACACAGCAAGGTAGGCAGAGGGAACCTAGTGTTAAGACACTCCGTTCCCCACTTTCTGCCGAATTCTGGAGGCATTGCGTGTTGAGGGGCAGAACTCAACGCCGCGCTTAACCTCGACACCAGAGCGAAGAAATGGAAATATAAATTTAAGTAAATATTTCATCTCCTCGAGTGGGGATCGAACCCACAACCAGTCGATTTTACAGTCACACCTCGTGCCGCTGCGCCACGACCGGCCTCAATCTTGATTTGATTTGATTTGATTTTATAAATATTAAAATGGCATTATACAGATAGTATGTATGATGTTATAAAGTCCTTCTAGAAATAGTCAAAGCATAAACATTAATATGTAATGTGAAACAAGTAGACCATTGCTTTTATATATTTTTTACAGCTTCACACTGTATCCCACACACAGCAGGGTAGGCAGAGGGAAGCTAGTGTTAAGACACTCCGTTCCCCCCACATTCATATTATATGTAAATGTATATTTTTATGATACAAATAAAAGACAAATTGTGTTATTACGTTTTATTATTGAAATCAGAATAATTTACATTGTAAAAAATACCCATACTCAGTACACTAGGGTTAACAAGTTTGGATCTATGTAACAATTTTATTTTATACTTTTTATTCAGAGAAATAATTTACAAATTTCAAAAGAAGACCTTCTTTGTTATTTCAGCCTTATCAATACTGACATTTACTTTTAGGTCGCAATCACAAATACGATTTTTTAAAGTAGAGCAAATATTTTTTTCTTATTTAATTGAAACACATTGATTGATGATTATAATAATTGTGATTAAAAAACATTCTTTATATTATATAATATAAAAATTATTAAGCTTTCATGCTATTTTCAATTTGAAATTGATGGCAACTTACTTAAAATATTTGGGATGGATTTTTTGCAGTGATATCAAAATTAAGCTTAGTTCTTTGGCATAAATAAGCATATTAACTCATATACAGTGATTTTTCTGATACACAATAGGTAAATTAAAAAAGATACGTACTTAGAGAATCACTTATATTAAATATATCCCTATAACATTTAAATTATATTATAATTAATGTACTGAAATTGAAAGCAAAATGCTATCTCACACTTTTACTGTAAATCTTACTCTACATACAGACTTAACTATGTTTTTACACTTAGGAGTATTAAAAATAAAAGCTGCATCTTTGGAGTCATTACGCCCTAAACAACTACGTATTATTGAGTAACTGTCACAAGTTTGAATACTTAAGCGATATGTATTTACTGCTTACTCCGGCTTTGGATCAATTTTTCTCTTAGGCAGCAAGAAACTGGTGTCAAGACACTATGTTCTCCACTTTCCACCAGAACCGAGACACTATATTGAGAGGCGGAAAGCAACACACCTTGTTGGATAAATATAATATTAAAAGTAATTAATAATCTAATTTAGAGTTGGTGACATGGCATGATTTTAATATTTTGTTTTATGAAATTTTGATCCTGATTTACCCAAAGTACGGAGCCAGCGTTAGGAGACGAATACACTACTAATTGACTAACCACACGCGGACTATTGATTTTAACTCCAACTTCACTATTTCAATGATAATTAATTAGGCGAATATCAAGGCAACGATATTGAACATTTATAATTTGTAATAATATTTATTTATACTTGTCTAAGAAAATCGTGTTTATTCAAGTCCTGACAACCGTGTGCAGTCAGCAAAGTGCAAAGTTGTCCTTATTACGTAAATTATCAAGTTGTGTAATAAATGAAAAAATTCTATCTCTAATAAATATGAGTTAGTAGAAATAACTCCATGGGTAACAAAAAGGAAGTAAAAATTATAATAGTAATGCGTCCATTTCACATCTCAGTATAGTCAAGTTAGTATTCTAATGATAATTGACAAATAAAATGAAAATGATACAGAAGAAGCAGTTCTTAGGTACAGCAGGAAACAACAGAAGTCTACTTACTGACAGTCTTAATAAATTATTTTATACAGAATTTATTTATGAAACATTTTTATACACCACGAATTTACATTCAAATATCAGTTAGTATGATACGATTGGAATCAAAAAAAAATTTACTGGACGGACGGACAGACGCCAAAGGGAAATTAAAAAAGTAGGTAGTCTATTGAAACGCGGCGAGGGTAGGGGAAATATTTGTATCAGAAATTAATTTATAATTGATACATAATATTATGTGCTATCAATATCTATGGCTATTCGATGAAATCATTTAGTTTCTTTCGAATAGGTCTATTATTTTATAAGAAAATTGTATTAACGTTTTCGAAAGAAATTGGCTTTATTCTGTTACAACGCTCTATCGAATTTCTCAATGATTTGTTCTTTTTATTTGTTTTATTTCTTTATATAACTAAATAAACAAGGACAATAAGAAAGAAGAAACAAATAAAAGTTTAAGAAAAATATAAGAATTTGGAATACTTTGGATCACATTACGTGAGGTTATTTCTCCAATCGTCTTTCAGTATAGGTGTGGAGCAGTTCAAGGCGCACCATCGGGATTGCGCAGTGGGTGGGCAAGGGTTACCACCGGGCCTTTGTCGACGTATGATTCTTCTCGTTCGTAGAGCTGATCCGACACAGCCACCGTCATTCCTGCATGGACTCCACTCTCCCCATTCGGATACACGGCAGTCAAGAAGCTCTGTTAACAACAATATATATTTTTAGTTTTAACGCGTGTACTTGTGTACTTGTGTACTTGTAATGATAATTTACATTTTACAGCGCTAACAGAAAAATACTTAAAGAACCACATTAAGGAAATGATGTTTCCTTCACAATCGATATTATGAGAAAAAAATCTTCGGATAAGGAAACTAGCTAACAGCCATTCAATCAGATATTTTTCAATTATATAATGATGACATAATTAAATGATATAGTTCTAAATCAATTTATCCGCGACGGTTGAGAAATCCGGTTTTACTAGAAAAGGAAATTGTTTTATTTTCTTTTTTCTGGTAACAAGAAAAATCGCTGAATTTAGTTGCTCCACGCATGTCTCAAAAATTGAGTGGTAAATGGAGAACGGAGTGTCTTAACACTAGATTGCTTCTGCTTACCCCGTTTATATACGAAATCCAGCCTAAAGTAAAAAAAATAAGTTGAATTTTTACCAATATAAGACTTATGTATAACCAAAAGAACAATATACTGTTAGTAGAAGCAAGTTCCGAATCGAAGCCATCAGCTGTCGTAAATGCAATTCGGCTGTAATCAATTCCGTTCGCTCGTTATATAAAGACGTTTGTGATTAATGAAGGAATGACTGGCTCGGACGGTCCAAATACTAATTGTTGTTAGTATGATTTATTATTATCGACTCTTGTTCTACTTAGCACAGTGGTTAGATAACAGCTGGTGATAAGGTTAGGGGTTGAATTCAAATATATACTTTTTTAATTTTATCATATAAAAATTATCGTTTTATAGACAATCTATACATTGAACATTAAAATTTCAGTCAGTTTAATAAATAGTTATATAATAATACTTATTTCGCCGCAAACCTTATTGTGGGTATATAATTATATTGTCGATATACTTATTTCAATTGCTTTTACAAAGAATGATATCATTGTAATGTAGTTACTTTGAATTCTACTATTTTAAATAAAAAAAATAAATTAAATCAGCTTCACGCTGTATCCCGCACACAGCATGTAAATGTAAATAAATATTTTGTTTAAGCAGCAAATGTAAATAAATATTTTATTTCTTGGAGTGGGGATCGAACCCACAACCAGTCGATTTTACAGTCACGCTTTGTGCCTTGTGCCACGACTGGCCTCAACTGTATTTATATTGTTTAAACCGTTTCTAAGAATATTTTAACAATTATATGAATATCTTGTGAATATTACATTGAGAAATGCTCTTAACAATATTTTTTCTCCTAAATCTTTCTTCTATTTTTTCTCCTAAATCTTAAATCTTTCATGTACAGACAACGATCAGCTATATTGTTATTATATGTATAGATTAAGACAACAAACGATATATTCTCGCCATAAATTAACTTTTATTAAAAATACATACATTTATTAACTAAAGGACAAAACATTTATTAACATTTATTAACTAATTCAAAACAAAATATAATATTTTATTTCACATCACCTACACTGAAACACTATACGAGTGTAAATATAATGTTATAAGCATCATCAATTACACGACCGCTTAAGAAGTCTATGGCTGTAATAATTTACACAGCAAATGAAATTACATACTGGCAGCTCTCACAATACATAGGTACGCACAAGTAAAGCGCTTGAAACTAATATTTCCTTAGAGAATACTTGAGTATGTGAATTTTAGTCTCATAAAGCAGTGAATAATGGCCACAAAAGTCTAATTTGATTTGAATTAATTATTCAATGAAATTTCAAGTCAACTTTATCAGGTTTAGCTTTGTGGACGTCATTTAATGTATTTTTTTCATATTACATGTACTGGACTATCGTGAATAGTACCTACCTAGTTACTTAAAAATCACATTTTGTTCTTTAGGTAAAGGTATTGGATTTTAAGATCGGTAGTTCAAGTTGGAACTCCGCTGCAAAACACTATAACATACATTATTTCACTATTGCGAGATTATTGTGTGATATATAAATTACGTATATACGTTATCAGGAAATCATGGGGCCGTAGATTTTAATTTCAACTCGATATCTCCAAGCGTTTCTGAGATAAAGCGTCTTGACAGACAGACAGAGGAACGGACAACAAAATGGTCTTATAAGGGTTACTTTTTTCCATAAAAAGGTACGGAACCCTAAAAATGTATATAACTAATATTTACAATACACGATTCCCACTTGAGAATTTTATTCTATTTGTCTTTTTTGACCATATGTTCCACAGTATGTATTCCGCAAACAGGAGGGTAGGTAGAGGCAAATTAGTGTTAAAACACTCTGTTCAGCACACACTTTTCGCACAGTTTTCGAGGCATTGCGTATTGAGTGATGAAATTCAACGCCGTTCTTTATTTAGTAGAGTGGGAAAATAAAAAAAATAATTAAATATTCCCCCAAATAAGGATCCGAACCCACAATCATCGCTTACAGTTACACATAGTACCTTACGCCTATCATTTTTTTGTTTATTAATAAGCACTTACTCGCTCTTTTCCGCTTCCTCCGCTCAGCTGGATCAGCATTATCCGCGCGCAGCTTACGGCGCCTCCTCGCACGGTACCGCCGCGCAAGACTCCGCAGCGCTGAGCGCTCGCTCGCCGTCGGGCCCGATGTTGGCACCTCGTTGGCTGACCGCGGCTCCTCTGTTGTTGTGTTGTTTGAGCTGGATGATGGATGGGCGTTTTTGGATTTTTTTATGTAGTTTCTTGGCGGGTTAATTAGGGTTTTAATTTTATTTTAGTTAGGTATATTTTTTAACTAATATATAAACTTATTTTTTCATTTCACTTATATTATAAAAAAAACCCCTTATAATATAGATGGACTCAAAGGAATAGATTTAAAGAAAATATGGTGATATTTAATAGATATAATATTTTATTGTGTTAATATAATTAATTATTCATATTTATATAAGAAATGTAAAGAATCTATAAGAATTTAATAGGCCACTAGGTGGATATTTGGATTATACAACCCAATTTTGATACAAAACAGAAATCAATTTAAACAGAAATCAAAGCAAGTGTTGAACACCATTATTTTGAACATCATTAAAATTTTCCGCCCTAAATACTCACATAGAATAATAAGAATAGGCGCTATCAGGTGTAGTCAAAGATCCTTCAGAGTAAATCCTCGGTGCCTCAGCTCGTTCTACTTCCTCAGCTATGGATAATGCTCTGTTTCCGTCTAAAACGTCTATTTTGTTATTGTTTAGTTTGTCGAGTTGCAGTACGTCGTATCGTCGGTCGTCGCTGTCGCGGTGGAATACCTCCGAGAGCTCGTATTCACGGAGCTAAGGAAAGAAAGTGGTAAAACGTTTTTTTATGTTTACATATAATATTATAAATAATTAAAATTTAACAATTAATCAAAATATATGATCGATTTAAAGAAAATGGCTAATTTTATATCTGTTTTGATAAACTGCATCCAAAAGTGATATACCTATAGTTTTAAATTTTTAGTAGCTTTACTAATGTTTCGGAAATAAAGTATTAATTTTAGCATAATTTTTTAGCCCCTTATTATTCATAGTGAAAAATGGATTCAAATTAAACATTCGATGAATGTTTTTATATTATTATGATCTTTTACTAAAATTGATAAAAATGACATTTTTTTACATAATATACATAAAAAAGCTAACATAATTTGTAACTGAATAAAACATTAACACTCACTTTAATAAACTGGAAAGTTGCTATCGGTGGTAGTCTCCTCAAATGTGGGTAGAAGAAGGAGCCAGCGGGGTGCGATGGGTACTTAGACGTGATGCGGTATGCGACCCCCTGTGGAGCCGTCGGCCAGTTGGGCGCTGTGAATGTGAAACCGTTGTCCGTGCCAGCGTCTAATGGGTCCACCTAGCGTAAGTAAAGTTATTAGTAAAATGCTACTGTGTCTTAATTGGAAAAAAATGTCTTAACACAAGGTTCCCAGGTTTCCTCTAGCTACATTAAATTGCGTTTCAAATATAATATTATAACAAAATCGTTTTACATTACTGTGTTAACATATTTTATTACATAATAAAGATTATTTTCTTTTTTTTATTCGCACTTATCATATTTACGAAAAATTCTAAATGCAAAAGATATTTGCATATTTATATTCCCACTCAGGGCAATTATTTATTTTAATTTTAATGCGCTGGTATCAAGACAAAATGCAGCGTTAAGATCCGCCACGTATCACGCAATATCACAAAAAAAGGGCAGAAAATGTGAAATAAAGAGTCTTGACACTAACTCAACTAATGTAAATTCAATATTATCCGACTATATTATATTCAATATCAAAGGATCTATAGTACCTCTATAGTAATACTATCAAGCCAGTTGCCGTCGACGCAGAGATCAAAGCTGTCCACTCCGATGAACCAGTCTGGAGACGGAATCATTCGTGCCATCACAGATACCTGGGAGATCACAAATTACATTAAATATATTAAATCAACGTCAAAGTTAGATAAAGCTCAGTTAGGACGTGTTTAATAACCAGTACAAACGCTACGGTCGTGGATTCGATTTCCATCTGAGAAATTGCTAATGTTTGAAGTATTATTTTTTCCCATTTAGCAAGATAAAAGGCGACGTTGAGATCCGTCACACAACAAGCAACTATATTTTTAGAAGTTAAGAACTATATTCTTAGAAGAAGGTAAGAAACAATATCTGCTTTTTTTTTGCAAACAGTGCGTATACCAAATAAAATTTTTCAGTCAAATGTAACTAGTGCAAAAATCATTTTAATTTTCTGTAATTATATAAAAAAAACAATAAGCCCCAATTTTGCTGAAAATTTTTACTTAAGATTGGCCGTCATGACATAACGCCTGACTATACAAAGCGACAGTTATGGGTTTGAATCTCACTCGGAATAATTAATAATTTATCGCAAAGCGCGGCATTGAGTTCCGCCACTCAACACACAATATCTGAAATTAAGCGAAAATGGAGAACGGAGTATCTTAACACGTTTATATTTTCTCTCTCTGGATCTCTTAATTGCTTAATGCTGAATAGAGTGTGAAGAAGAAAAAAAAATGTATATCACATTTCATGTTGCAGCTACAAGATAAACTTAAATCGAAAAGACTAGAATATTGCAGAATTTATAATCCTAGTACGGTTCGAGTCGAGACTAATAGCTAGTAAACTTTTCTAATTAAACCACGAAACTAATACCGCTATAGATGTAAAATCAAGTAAACGACAATAGAATTTAATCCAATGCATCGTAAATTGTATGATACATACAGAAATTTGTGTGCCTAACGAAATAGTAGTTTAAATGGAAAACGTATTTTTTTTTAAATATTATAATATTTAGTGGCGAAATTAAGCGACGATTTATCTTGTTACTACGAGTGGACGAAACGAGGGAATAAAAATAATGAATTCTCTCGAGTGTAATCGAATCCACAACGTCACGTATTTACGGCCAGACGTCGTGCCGCTACGCCACGACGCGACGTCATCTCATTTTTATTTTTATTTGTAGTCTACTTATTACCTACGTATAATTAAGTATATATTTGTGATTCTTTTTATTCTTCTTATGTATTATATTGTATTCTGGCTCCACTACGGCCTCAATACAAAATAATAGTGTAAGAAATCGGAAGCGGTTAACGTTTTTAAAATAAGATAAACTCCCATAATATCGTCCCTATGTTTCTAAATTATTCTACGTAATTGCAACGAGAGAAATGAGATTCTACGTAATTGCAATAAGTGATATGATATATCACCCAATAACAATACTTCACACGAGTTTCTTTCCAATTAGGGCCGTTGTCTACAAGCAACTGCCTCTATTAACTTTTTTTTTCGACTTGACTTTATTGTTATTGACCCTTTAGCGAGTACGTTTGCCGAATTACTTTAGCGATTCTAATTCAAAATTTGTGAAGGTTCACGTTGCGTACGTACCATGGGCATCTGGATGGCATACGGAGGAATTTGTTTTGGACCCTCTGAAGGAGGTCTATCATTGTGTGTGCGAATACGACACAAGCATAGGTCATGATGGGACGAATTACGAGGAACCGGTTACGGCTACGCTTTTCTCCGGGTTAACTCATGCCGCAACTTGCTGAACCAATCGTCTAGGGCGTCGGCAGCTATTTGCAGTCTTTCGGCTAGGATACAAGCGGAGCGATCCGCGATGTAAAGAGCTGTATCGTCGACATAAATCGCAAGTTCGACGTTATCTGTACACGGAATGTCGCGATAATCCCAAGACTCGCCTCTGCGCTGCATAAATTGGGATTTGACTTGACTCCTAAGGTCGTTTCATTTTCTTTTTGCGGCATTCTGGCATGCGTCGTGAGCTCTGGTGGCTAAGTTCTTACATCGAATTAGCTCCCTGAGCTTCCCTGGATCTCAAACTTCCCTTCAGACGGATCTGGGACCTCTTTCGAGCAGGTGTGAGAGCTTGATGTATGAACGTCGTGAAATTGCCCGCGGCTTCCTTAGCGACATCTACTGAGCCTATAATGCCAGGTATGAGGTCGGTTAGTGGAGAGTCCGGGTTGATGAGTTTAGCGAACTTTTTCCAATTTGTGGCTGGGTTTTTGTGGGTGGTATCAAAACAGGATGGTTACAAGCGTGCGTCTGCAAATGTTACGGTTGTGGGTTCATTTCTCACTCGGGGATTGAAATTTTAATTTTTTTCATTTTCTCACTCTGATAATGAGACAAAGCACGGCGTTGAGTTCCGCCACCTAACGCGTATTTGTGATTTTAGCAAAAAGTGGGGAACGATACGAAAGTGTCTTATTGGAAACTTTAAGCTAATCCATCGACACTAGGATAAAGACAAGTAACACTAGGTTCCCATTCTGATGCTAAAAAAATGTATTATCTTTTCAATAATTATACAATTATTTATTATCCCTTTTATTTATCAATGATTTAAGCTAATATATATACGAAATATATTTTAAGAGTAAAGTCGTTATTCTGTATGTAACATTATATTACTGAATTAATCTTTGTTATCTTTCGTAAGCTATAAATCAGCAGATATATCTCGGCAGAATGGAAGTAACTAAATGGAGTGGCCACTTTATTAGACACAGGCTTTATAAAGGATGGTAAAAAGAAAAAAAAATGATAAACCTCCACGCCGACCTCTGACCTCTTGACCTCAACACGTCAGCTGATAAATGAAATAACATAAAAACTTCTGTAAAGCGGTAAACAACCGAAATTAGTCTCAACTGGCAGTAAAATGGCCGCGATGGTAGTACGATAAATTCCCCTTTTATTACTCGATTTGAATCGTCTACTGTTTTTATTTGTTCCTGACGTATCGTAATTGTTGTTTGCTCTCCCGGGCATTAATTAGTGTTGAAATACGATACGGGCGCTGCTGAAATTTGACAGTCGGTCAGGATAAAAGGGTCGTAAGTTCAAATATTACAAAAGGGAACTTTTAGATTGTTAGTTTAGGTGTTCGTTTCCACATTTCGATTGTTTCAAGTGTCATTTCAAAACGTAATATGTTTAAGTAGGTGAGGAAGCAGGTTAGTGAGGAAATATATTTTTGTTTATTTTATCGATGTCGAAGGGTAGTTTAAACGTGCATTACTAAACTCGATAGTTGCTAGGTAAAATCAATCATCGATCAATTTTTTTTTATTTAACTTACAATAAGTGTCATTATATTAGAAAACATATAAAAAATAACATAGCGAGATTAACATAGCCAGCGAAATTCTTGTTCTTAATTGGGTACCTTTATTGATGTAATAGAACCCAAAACTTCCCGGTTTCCAGGAGGCGCGGGTTCGAGTCCCGCCACGTTCAAATTTTTATACGTTTTCTAAATAAGTATTCCAAAACAATAATTTTTAAAAATTATGGTTTTGTGTTTGTCTGTGTGGTTGTGCACGCTAATCTCAGAATCGACTTAATCGAATGAAATGCAATTTTCACTTTTGGGTTCTGGTAAGCTTCCCCTAACATATAGCGTTTGTTTTATTACAAATTAAAAAAAAACTTAAAATAACTGTTCACTTTGTTGTCTGTTTGTCAAGAATATTTTACTTGAGATCGCGTGTTGAGGTATCAAGCTGAAATTAATATCAAATATTCTGGTTTATAGTTTCTTGGAGGACAAAAATTAAACTTCTAATACCACGCAGTCATAAAATATGAGCATTTATGTATCGTTTTTAAATAATTTTGTAAGAAATTCGCCGCGTAATCAAAACCTTATAGTGTACTTTCCATAGACCAAGAAAGGAAAAAATACGACAAGTTAAAATTTTAAAGATTTTCATAGACAAAAATCATTACAAATTTATATAAAAAAAGTAAATATTAAATATTTCTTGTTAATTTTCATTTCATACAAAATAAATGTATATGCCCGCAAACTTATCTTTGTTAACTTTATTCGCTACATCATCAAAACCTATAAGATATTTCCCAATCACAATCCTGATATTAGTACAGAACCCTCGGTGGGCGGGTCCAATTCGCGCTTGGCTGGTTTTTTTAAATACTCTTAAAAAAAAATCGTATATTTCAAGCCGGCGTAGCAATCTTAGTTAGAAATAACACTTTGAAAATTTAAAAAAAATACGTATGATTGTCGTCCTGGTCTAATAAAAAAAAATGCGACTCTGATTTACAAGCCATTATCTCTAAAAATTGTCGATTGAAAGTAATAAAATGAAAAGGTCCTTTTATATTTCACGAGCTGGATCGTAAAATTATTGTACTGTCATTGTGTTTATTGCAATCTGTTTCGTGGAACATGCTATCGTTGTACGCGGTTTGTACAATATTTATCTGTAGGCGTGGTCACATTACAATTTTACTTGAAACTAAAATTTATATGAGTTTTAATGTTAAATATGAACTTTTAGTTATTATTATAATGGTGAATGTTCTTTTTTAATTAATAAACGCACCTTTTGGTAATGTTGCCTAATTTTTTTTTAAATGAACTACATATATAATTTATAATTATAATTCATAATATAATGATATATGTTATTCCATATATACTATTTCTGTAGGTGTAGTTAACTAGTTGGAACCCACGATTTTGTTTGTAGAATTTGGAAAAATCCTTTCTCAGTGCCCAGCTACTGTAAATTCCAATTTTCGAAGTTCCGTAATTTTGTGTGTTAGTCACTCAGTAACGAAATAGATTTATTTTTAATTTTTTATTACTTCCCCTATTTATTATGTTTATTTTTTATAACTTTCCTTATATTCTTATTATAATACTAAAAAACTTACATTTTTTAAGTGAATATATAAAATTATAAACCTTTTATAGCTTGCTAGGATAATAATATACTCATATATCTACCTATTTCCAGCGTTCCCATCAACAAAGATCAATCCCCGCAATCCTCTCTGATCCTTTAAACACTAAACATACCTATCGTTGTCAGAGCTATGCAAAGCTGAACTACATTTGAGAATATTAATTTTATGGCAATTTATTTGAAAATGTGGCTAGTCTTTGAATATTGATATATATTATATTGTACATACGACTATGGTGTAATACAATATAATATTAAAGAAAAATGAAACTATATATTATTATTATGAATGAATATTAAAAATATAATATATTCTCTATTCATTTTGAAATATTAAATTTGTTTATATTTCCTTCAAACAGAGAAAAGCTTTTACAGGCGGTAAAATAAGATTCTTAATTTCAATATTGCTATAAATATATTAAATTTTCTTTCTCAAATAATAATCGATAACCAAAAGAAAAAAGTATTACAATTACTGAAATGGCTTGTGACTCGTTATAAACAACTTTCTTTACTTACTCTAGAATGATTTCCGTCTACAAAGAATTCAGCCTCCGTCCGCCCGGCACCTTGTCCAATAGCTGGTGCTCCGAACACGTCCATTGTACCTGGACTGGAGCCTAAAGAGTCCGATCTACCAGATTCTGCAAATTGTCTAACTGGCGCTGATACTCGACGACCCAACCGGAACAAAACGTAGGAGCGACTGTGTGACAAACCTGTGGAAGAAATTTCTGGGTTAAAATCTAGATTTCTTTCATATTAAAGCGTGGGTAGTAGCAAGTAATATTGAAACCAAATTTCGTGACATTAGTTTTGTGTCTCATAGGTGCATATCAAACATAATAGAGAAATGAAACTAATTAACTTGATTGAGAATCAAACCCACGACCATATTGCTTTTCTTAAAATATATTTTAAATAATAAATATACTGTATAGCTTATGAGTTTGAATATAAACTACTCTTATTGCTCTTTAATGCCATTACTTTGTTAATAGCAAGATCCATGGGTTTTTTTTTCTATCAATAATACAAAATATATAGAAAGATAAGGCTCTGACATGAATATAAGCTCAATAAAAGTGTAACGACAAAGTATAAGTTGCTAAACTATTCATCAACCCTTAACATCCCATAACATCGAGCTTAAAAAGTCTCGTAAGCGCTTAAGCTCTTAATGACCATAGCTATATTGTGCTATTTTCAATATTTCCCAATTGGAAATATTTTTCTAAAATATTTTTTACCTTCAGGAACCTTTTGCTTTTTGTCCTCGACAACAGAGCAAAAAAATGGAAATATAAATTTAAGTAAATATTTCATCTCCTCGAGTGGGGATCGAACCCACAACCAGTCGGTTTTACAGTCACACTTTGTGCCCCTGCGCCACGACTGGCCTCAATATAACAATGTTACTAAATAATAATAATATTCCCTTGCAAGACATATCCTAAATACTAAGTAAACCACAAAAACAAAGTATTAATTAAAATATTACATTGTAAACAAGTAAATATCCAAAAAAATAAATATTCATCACCAAATACCGCTGATTAATAGCAAAAGAAAATTAATTTTCCGCGGGTGTTCTTTTAATAATGAAGTTATACAGAATCTTAAATGAACAAAAAGGCGATAAAAGGGTAGCAAATTGCTTTGTAAACAAATCCTAGAAAAAAATATTTCACAATTTGCTTGGAGAGCTTTGCTAAGAGAAAGTTAATTCAGCTTTTCTTATTTGAAAGACTGAATCTGATTACAGTACTATCTAGTTTCATTTACTATGAATTTTCTGTAGAGAATTTTCATATAATTTTCTTATTCCATTATAATATAAATACCTAGCCACTTTCATAAACTTGTATGTAATATAACACGCCTTTAATTTTAACATAATTTCACTCTAACAAAAGAAAATTTAATACTAAAAGTATAAATTAATATGGAGTACTTAAAGTATTATGTACATAAAGTAGGACGATGTGTATTATGATGACAAAGTATTAGAAACAGCTATTTAATCTCTAAATTGCCGAAAAATGTAACCGTATAACATCTGAAAGACATATAAATGGGATAAAGAAATTATTCTAAACATAGCATCATTCTTTTTACTAGTCACATGCAATCAATAAGCCAAAAATCCATAACTGATACCTATAGTAACGAAAACAAAGTAAAAACTATTAAGGTTTATCAAATATAAAACGTAACGAGACTATCGTGGTACAAAAATAGAGCATAGGACTGGAAACGAGACGGTTGTGGGTTCGATCCCACTCGGGGAATGGTTATATTTAAATTATTTTGCTCTACTATGCAACAAAACACAGCTGTGAATTGAGCAACTCAGCACTCTATAATCTTGAAAATTGGACGGAGAATAAGGTACAAAGTGGTTTAACAATAGGTTCCCGCTGCCTAGATTACTATAAACAAAACATGACGTAAAACTAAAAATAAATGAATAAATAACGTGAATAATAAAACCACCACAAAATGTATCCATTAGCTTTATTCTAATAATGAGCAAGGCTGGCCCATTTCCGCGCACTTTGATAACGTTTCAAGGAGAGTGATTCATAAGGAAAGTCGTGCCAATGACATTAAAACAATTGCGAATAAAAATAAATATATAAAATTTAGTAACATCGAAGCAAACGTTACGTGGTGCTATAGCGTGTGATTGCGATGGTTGTGGGTTCGATGCGTAATTGCCCGTTTAAGAATTGGACGGGAAATACGTTCAAGTTCGGTCTCGAATTTATCTTGCTATGCAGTAAAACTTGTAAAGCTCCTTTTTTAGATACATAAAAAGTCGACTACGTCCCGCTTCCTAACCTATAATACCTACTTGCCAAATTTCAACTCTATAAATCCAGTAGTTTAGTCCTGGCGTTGTTTGTCAGTCACTCGGTAACGGAAAAGTTTTTACGCCGCTATACATTGTAATCCTTCTATAATATTATAAATGTGTTTGTAGAAGATATTTCTTCGTTTTTTTTTCACTTTCTCTCTAAACCACTGAACAGATTTAAATAAAAATTTTACCGTAATATAGATTGTGCATCAGAATAATACATAAGCCACTATTTAAAAGTAAAGTATAATTTTGTTATATTATTACAATAAGCTAGGCGGACGAAGCCACGCGTAGTCATTAGAAAGGGCAGATATAGAAAATCTTAAATAAAAAAAATAGTTTTGGATCAAAATAATTTGCCACAATCCACTGTATACAATTTTAATTTTTTTTTTTTTTAAAAAGTTAGTTAATAATATTAGGTATACAATTAAGCTAAACAATAAAATAATAATATAAAATTATTAATTGATCAATTGCGTTACATTCTCTTTGATACAACATCTAGGATCTAAAGAAGTTCTTCAATTACTTCAAGATCGTTAGAATTATTTGAGGTACAAAAGGGAATATCGAAAATTATAATCAAATTATTAATTGTTATATAAAGTTTTAGCTGTCTTAGGTTTCATAAAAACTACACGAATGTATTTTTTTTATTAAAAACACGCTTTTATTAGGTCGACTTTTAACTATGTAACTTTGTAAATATGTAATAAAATCTAATACACTACATTTGATATATTTGTTATACCTTATTTATAAATCTTGATAGATTTGTTATCAATACAATCATATGGTAGGTATCATTGAGCTACTCTGATGATATATCTAATATTTGAATAATGTCACTGTTCAATATATTAGTAATCCACTCGAACTTAGGTTCATGTAATGAGATAAGCGTGTTGTTAACTAAACTTAATTTTATGAGGTAATAGAGTAATATATTTGTTTGATTGAATAAACAATTTTATTAATACAGATAATAATACCCTTTTTCAAAGTCTACGCATAAAAACATGTTTTTTTTTGTAGCTTTCGTCTTTTTATCATATAGCGGAGAAAGCAAAGGAAATCTAGAGTCAAAACACTACCGCTAACCTCTAACCTAGAGCCTTATCTTATCAGATAATAATTCACAAAGTAAATATAATAATTACCACGAATATGGAGCCTAAAATGGCCTTGAAAAAGCTTATAAAGGACTTTATAATATGATATATATAATATTAAACAAATCAAATAGATAGATATTTTATATTCCATATGGAACTGTCTGAACTAGTTGAACTTCAGGCTGTCGACACGTATTATTTTGATCCATGTAAGAAGTGAAGAACGGAGTGACGTTTCAAGGAATTGTTAAGAAATTGTTAAAAATTATTTACCAAACGTTAAATATACTTTATTACAAACAAACCATATATACATAAAAAATCAATTCATTAATAAAAAAAAAACATGAAGAGTAAATGGTAAGAGAGATAAGGGTTGGCCTTGGAACACACTATCAAATATATTGGTGGAAGTTCACATAAAAAGCACGACGACATAAGAACGTGTATGAAGGAGTTCCTTGATTTTCACGATTATTGCACATTTTCAATGGAACTATATTAACCGGATTATTGTTTCGAACACTTTGCAGTAGTGTACGTGTTCGTAACGTCGGGTTTCCAAAATGTAAAATCTTAAATATACGCGATTGATCTGGTTAAAATACTTTCATTTAAAATGTATGAAGAAGTTGATCACAGTGGGAATACACGTACAAGATTATTTTACAGACACTGTAACGTTTGGTTCTAGGTTCTCCCCCTCCCCTTTAAGGTGTAAATCTAAGAAAGTCATCTTAAAAATAAATACTCAAGATAATCAATTCTAAACTTGGGTAGTTGTAAGCTAATAAATACATCAAATTTGACAAGTAAATCTCAATAATCCAATTTCCAATTTAGTCAGAAGGTGACCTTTTAAATATGAAAATAAAATGAAATTATTCAGATTTATTTTTTTCCATCATTTGTACATCGTTTATATTATCTGAATTCTTATAAAAGTTTATTTTTTAAATTAAATTAAGGAAATTTTATATTAGGTGAATGAAAAAAATATATAAGTATTTTACATAAATAGAACCTTCCAACTACTAATATATAAGCTATTTCAGAATATTTAAAATAGTTTTATGAATTTTTGTGTTAGGTAATAGGACAACTAACTGTAAATGCGATAGTCATGGGTTCCCACTTGGAGGAATGAATTAAGTCCTCATTTTTAAAATACATTAAATTTTGCCACTAAACACTCAATGCAAGGAGTGAACGTGACACTTGACTCTAGGTTATCCTTGTATACCCTATTTGTAGGATAAATCATGAATATAAAATGTAAAACAAGTGTCACAAATGGAATTAATTATTATTTATTGCCTTTTCATTTCTTCGCTGTGGTACAAAAGTAAAAGGCGATGTCGAGTTTTGCCACTCAAAACGCCTCGCAAAATTTTGCGAAAAGTGGGGAACGGAGTGTCTGGACACTAGGTTCCCTCTGCCCTGAGCTGAAGCTGAAGAAGAAGAAAATTATCAAGAATATAACTATTATAAAAAAAACAAGCAACTGAAACATGAATGATGTAAAACAATTTATCTGCACTTATTCTCGTACAGATTGTATCGCGGCCAATTGGCAGAGCTGGAGTTCAACAGTCCCGTATCGCACTGGGTGAGTCACACTCACGTTATGTAAACAACGTGGCAGTGACAGCTCCTTATATATTGTTATTTAAGAGGAGAATTTGAAACAAATATTTTTTATTATTACCTATATGACACGTTGAGGCTATTGCAGCACAGTGCAGTTTTGGTTTCAATCCTATTAGAGGGAATAATTATTTAAATATCCGTACCCAATGCCTATTCTATTACTTTAAATAGCGATACTAAACTTGCAAAGTCTTAAAATTGATCTTAAACGAAAGCGAAAGACGAAGCGACCGTGCTGACGGATGTTGCACGAAACTGAAAAAGAAAAAAAAATCGCTTTGGGGCACGGCGTTAGATTCCGCCATTCAGTACGCAATATCAACAACTATATCTTAAGAAGCTTTTAAATGTTACCTCGAGTTCACTACAATTGTTTGCGGTAAAATGGAATGAAGTGCGAAAGTTGCAGCCAATATAAATAGATTTTCTATATTTATACTACTAAAAGCTACGTAAAAACTGTAATATACCTGAAATTTGTCCTTACAAACCACATAAGAAAAGATTACTTCTATAAACATCAAATAACATCAACAGAATAACAGCAGCAGAAGTGCCTTATTAAAACTTATTGCGATGCCAATAAGATAGAGGGGATTAACACTCTTGTTAGATTGCAGTATTTTTCTTAGAAAGCAGATATTGAAGGAAGGGGAGTGAACCAAATAACGCCATTACTGTAAGGTACGCCTGCACCTAATTGCGATCGTTAACACGATACGAGCAAACTGTCTATCTTTGTTTAACTCTAGTTATGCTTGTTACAATATTTGTTTTTTTTAAGCTTCACGCCGTATTTGTATCCTGCATATTATAGGATAAGGGATTGTGTTAAAACACTTCGTTTTTACTTTCCATTCAATTTTCCAGATATTGCGAATTTTTAGTAGGTGTGGTTAATAACAATCGTTAACTATAATATACAGTTTGAAACATCATTTATTATTTCTTAATATTAAAGATAATATATGCAGTTGTAGCGAATATAAGACCAGTCGTGGCCCAGATAAGCGTTTGATTGTAAAATATTTTATATTTTAATTGTTTTCCATGGATGTCGAGGCAAAGCGCGGCGATCCGCCACTCAAGACGCAATGTCGCCAGAATTTAGTAGAAAATGGGAAGTAGATTGTCTTAACATTAAGCCTCCTCTGCTATATGCGAGATGCAGCATGAAGTTGAAAAAAATATAAGGCCTTTGCCTTATAAAAAAATCGCTTAATATTCGGTTTTTCGCTATAGGTTTCAAAGCTAACAACATACATACTTGTTAGATAAATATTCATAAACATATTAAATCATGAGACAATCACAAGAAAATACTTCAGATTTAATTACACTTACACAAGTTTATTGTAGGCTACCTATGTATATTCAATAACGAATGGCGGATTTGGCTGATGATTTTTTTACATAGTTGGAGAAATCGCAAGAGTTCTCCCGAATGGGAATCGAACCCACAACCAATGATTTTCCAGCTGTTATACAAATGAAAATTAGTCCGTTATAATAATATACAAAAAAATTCTGGACAAAATCCAAAAATATTTTAAATAACACGTTTATTAATTATATTTTGTTGCCATGTGTACATTTTACAAATGTAGTACGACACTCGACTAGTCAGGTTGAATATCTGTGCCAAGTTTTAATATGAATAATCTATAAAGCACAATATGACTAACTCGTAGTAAAATAATTTACTAATTTTATCCGACGTAGTGGCGTTCAAGAAAAGTGTTGATTGAAATAGAATATTTATAAAAAATAAAACCGCTTCACAATTTTTCCCGCATGGCAGGGTAGGCAGAAGAGTAATTTTGCTTCAACATTCCATTTTTTACGCAAATTAACAAAAAATCTAACGCAGCAAAAACTGGAAGCTGTTTTCATTTATGTTTTTTTTATTTAAGGAACTCAATGCCGCTGCACTATGACCTCATCGTGTAGTTTACATACAACTCTAAATAAGAGTAGCAGAAAAATTAAATATATATATGAAATATAGATAAATATATATATATACTAATGTTTAGGGTAAATTCAGTTAAGTTTCTTAATAATGACGTTTCGATCATGCCAGTACAACAAGTCACATTTAGCCCTTAAAGCCTTAAAGGATATGGGGTAAAAACACCTAGTTGTATTTGGTTTTTAATGGTTACACTCTTTAATTTTTTCACAGCGCTTTGCTCCCGGGTGCATCGAGACCCATAATAGTCATAGTGAGTAAGTCATTAACAACAAGTGTTTACCTTTTTTATCTTTTTATTGAATTTAGCCTGGTAAATGGAGATTCAGCATGCAAAATGTCTTCGTTGGATAAATTTATTACTTTTTATACATTATTTTATATATTACTTTTAGTATTATGCATTTACGAAAATTTAAAATTGGATTGGAAGTTTTAGTAATTCGGACTGATGAAGAGAATATTTTAGAAGATTTATCAAGACAGAGACTTTGGGGATTCCAAAAGTGTTAGAAGAACTTCTGTCTCATCTTTACGACGACACTTAATATATGGAAGAAGATAAAAAAAATATATTTGAAAATGACTCCGAAACCAAAAATTCCCAGGGAATATAAAATTTCTTTGTGTATAAAGTTCGCCAGATTAAGGGCAACATATTGTACAAACCAGAAACAAAATCTATTAATTTGTAATTGGATTTCATTTTGTGATGAAAAAGAATATATTATAGTGCCCTATTGTATAGTCAGCCGTTAATAAGTCATATTATCAAAATAAAATTTTCAGTTTTTTTACAAAAACATATTACATATATTTATTAAAAAGGGTCCAAATTAACTGCTAAAAGTAAAAATTGTTTACGATTTCTGATAATTCATTAATAATTACATTACTTTAAAAATTAAGGTGTTTTTACATCTATTATAGTTATAGTAAAAAATTAAATTAAATCAGTTTCACGCTGCATGCACACAACAGATTAGGCAGAGGGAACCTAGTGTTAAGACACTCCGTTCCTCACTTTCCGCCGAGTTCTGGAGGCATTGCGTGCTGAGTGGTGGAACTCAACGCCGCGCTTTGCCTGATTATTAAATAACTTCCCTAATATTTTATCAAATACGCGCTAATACAACTAGGACCTATTAAACAAAAAAAGTTAAAGCCATTAATTAGTATAAAAGCATAAATAAAACGAATCCAATTTAAAAACGTTCTAATTTAAAACAACTGTCAGCATCAATTAGTCGGCACTAACAATTCAGTCTTTAATTTGTCCTCACAAAAGCGACTCACGGCGAAAGTGTCATCGATACCCTTTGCCAATACAAACAAAAAGTATTTATAAAATGTACCGCGCTGGAATCGTTTAAAGTACGCTGTTTTGACAGAATAATCTTTGAGTTTTATTTAGATCAACTTTTTGTGTTAGAATAATCTCTTGTTTGTATCTAAAATACGTTAAGCTGGTGATCAATCATTGGTTTTTGCGTTATTGCGAGAAATAACCATTTTATTTGTAATGTTATATGTATCTCGTCTTGGAAGGTTGTTTAAGTTATTTCTTGTTTTTCTACTATAGATACAAATTTAGCAATAAATCTTAAGATTCTGGAAGGAAATTGAGGTATTTCTATTTAAATGGTCAACATTTTGTCTTAGTATCAAATATTTCCATTTTTTTATAAAAAAAATTCGCATATTCTTTATTGGGCACAAATAAAAGCAGGTAGAAGAGCCCGGGAATCTAGTGTAAAGACACTCTGTTCCCATTAAAATACTTCCGTTCTCTACTTTCCATTCAATTTTGGAGACATTACATGTGTGCGATATGCGCAATTCAACGTCGAGCTTTACCTTGTTACCACAACAAGGAAATAAAAATTATTCATTCCTCCAAGTAAGAATCACCACGACAACATCGACCACATTATTTACAATTCGTATATTATACAAGAAAACCATTAATATTTTTTTTTACTATATTTGCTGAAATCATTGGATTCTGGACTGTAGTTAGCTATTACACGGTATATCATATTGTTTAGGTAATAGTTAACCACAGATATAAAATAAAGAAATATATTTTTACTCAAATCCGACGTACATCCTAACAATAAAATTTATCAAAAAGAAAACCTATATCCAGTTTATAAATAAATAAATATCACGCAGTATCGGACACATAGCAGGGTAGGCAGAGGGAACTTAGAATTAAAACACTATGTTTCCCACTTTCCGCCGAATTCTGGAGGCATCCAGTTTATGAAATGTACAATTTTAATAAAATAATAAGATTGCTGTTTGGAGAGGTCTTTGAGTAAATTCCTGGCGGTAATTAAAGAGATTTCCGAACTTCAAAGCTTTTATCCCATTTTACGACGAGAAATATTTTCGCTTATTCATCTTTGATACTAATTTTATTAGAGGGTTTGGAGATTAGAAACAAACAAGGTTTGGGAAGGCTGATCTCGAGCAATCAATTTGGTTGCTGTTGTACTTAAAAACATAAAAAACTTTCAACATTAATTGTATAAGTAAAAAATTCTAGTATTTAATTAGTTTGTTTACCATCAGAAATATAAACTTAAAAACAAAACAGATTTTTTATCAACCAAATAAAGAAATAAATAAGTATTAAGTTTCGTAGGCAATCTTAAAACGTATTTGAAAGTAAATCTGACTATGAACTCGATGGTTGTGAGTTCGATCACTGCAAATGGAAGGAGAGTTAAGAATAATTAGATATTTTTTTTTTATTATTTCGCCAACTGAACACACTGCGTCTCGAAAATAGATGTACAGTGCAGAACAAAAGTGTTAACACTAGTCTTCATACAAGAAATAATTATTATAGTAAATTAATATAACACAATACAATTTCATAGATCCAAATCATACTTCCTGAAACACAATAGTGTTGTGGCGGAATTTAGTTTCCTGTCTATATCGATGAGTCTATTCTCATACTGGCAATACGCCAGCGCTCTTCGTAATGTGTAGTATCAACTTTAATTAAGAGCTACGTGTTTTCTACGATAAGTGTCTTATAACATATTTTTAGTTTTTATAATAGTATAATATTATATAAGTATATAGTAATTATTAGTATTTTATATTAATATGTAAGTTTTATTATTATGTGTCTTAACGTGTCTTGTCACTACTACACAAAATATAGTTTTAAACATATATAATTTTGTATATTTTTAGCTTCGCGCTGTATCCCACACAAAACCGGGAACCTAGCAGGAACCCAATCTCCGTTCTCTTTTTAAGCACTTGCGCCAATTTCCTTCTGTCTTGGTATAGTGGCACGCGTGACTCTAAGCGCTAAGGTTGTAGGTCCTATTCTCTCTCAGAGGAATGAATTATCTAATATTTTTATTATTTCCTCGCTCCGCTAATAACGCAAAGCGCGGCGCTAAGTTTCGCCACTCAACAAGCGATAGCTTCGCACATTTGGTGGAAAGTGAGGACCGACCGACACATCACACATCTTGCTTAACAGGTTAGGCTAAGAGAACCTAGACTTAGGACAATCCGTTTAATACATTCTGATCGAACTTGAGACAAGGGATTGCGTTGATTGGCAAAACTTTACATCAAGTCTATGTCTTGTAAGAAAAGCAAAATAATTTAAACAAACATATTTCCCCGAGATTGCAAGAAAAACAAAATTATTTAAACAAAAACATTTCTCCGAGTGAAATAAGAAACAACCATTTACTGCTACTACTGACGCTTTTATAGTCAGAAGCGGTCCCACTGTGCAACGATGGCCATTACTATGTTTCGAGCTTACTAATGTTATTTTTTTTACAAATAAAAGAAAAAATATCACATTTAAAACGTACGTTGTTACATCAGGCTTCTTGTCTGGCTTACGTCAAAAACTCTAAATGTTTTCTAATAACAATTAATTGCAGAACAAATAATTGCAAACTGTAAAGGCTACGGGTGGATGGGTTCGATTCCCATTTAGAAGATTAAATTTTTTTTTGCTCTGGTACATAAAGACAATGAACGTCGAGCTCCACCATTCAACGCACAATGTGTCAAAAGTGCAGTACGTGGAATACGGAGTCTTAACACCCTTTACCCTCCCTGCTACATGCGGGACCAAACCAATATAGCGTGAACTTAAAAATCTTACAATATATTTAATAGTTTCGACATTCTTTTTAGAAATTTCATTATTTATATTTTTAAATACACACCGATAAAACTGAACAAATTCACTTAAAACTCACTTTCAACAACAACAAATTCTTCATATCGATAGTTGTATCAGTTTCTCAAAATTTAATATCCGCATGAAAAGGAATTTAGTTGTTTTACGATAAATTATAGAAAAAAGTAAAAATTCCGAATTGTTAAAAGAAGCTGATTCATTCAATATGATCAATTAATATTTCAAATATCTCAAAGGGCATAAAACGTAGTAGTTAAATATGAAGTACAAGAGTATTTTAAGCACCTTGTTTTCACACCGTGACTGAGTGCCGGTATTAATTTTATAACATTTATTACTTTACAATATTTTTACTTTACAGAAATAGGTAATTTTTATATAACAATATTTGTTTACTATTACGTTGTATCCTACACATTTCAGCATAGGTAAAGGAAACTTGGGAACGCAGTGTTAACATACTCCATTCCCGTTAGGGCACTTCCCTTCTCTACTGTCTGCCGATCTCCTGAGATATTATGTGTTGAGTGGTGGAACTCAACGTCGAGCTTTTCCTTTTTACCAGGGAAAAAAATAATTTGAATATAATTTTCATATACAGCCATTAGATATACCAAGCCTACTATGATTTTTATAGCTTTACGCTGTATTAAAGAGTAGAGGAAACCTAGTATTAAGAGACTCCGTTCTGCACGCGTCGTCCAATTTTCGAAACATTACGTATTGAGTATTGAGCGAAACCCACGTCGCGTAGGTTGAACCTACAACCGTTGTGCTTACTTATGATGATATTATAAAAATGAGCTTACCATATATCCTCGACCACTGCGCCGGCGGCCTCCAATCCGGGTAATGTTTAGGAAATTTCTCCCTTGTCCAATAGGTATGCAGAACCATTCTGTATACGGTCATTTTGTCCGGGTTACAGGTGTCTGTGTCAGAAGAAAGTGCCGCCGCGGCTAACGGCAGCAACATTAATATAAGCCTCGCCATTTTATCGATATAAGTTTTGCACTTCACTATCCGGCTTTCATACTGATATTTTTAATCTGTAACAAAAGATAGGTAATTTTAATTGCGAGCACTAATTAGTGTTATCTTATCGTAAGATAAACATTTGTATTCGTTTCTTGAATATGTTTTTTTTACACCCACATACACGTATTTTAACAGAGGAAAAAATACTCTAAAGGTTAATAAAGACAAGGGTCAGTCACCAACAGAGGCCGTCACAGAGCAATGGTACAGCTTTTGACTGTACACGAGAAGGTTGTGAGTTCGATTTCCCTTCAGAGGAATTAAGTATTTACAAAAAAAGTTTATCTAATTTTTTTTTTTTATTATTATTATTAGCTTCACGCTATATCCCACACACGGCAGGGTAGGCAGAGGGAACCTAGAGTTAAGACACTCCGTTCCCCACTTTCTGCCGAATTCTAGAGGCATTGCGTGTTGAGTGGCAGAACTCAACGCCGCGCTTAACCTCGACACCAGAGCGAAGAAATGGAAATATAAATTTAAGTAAATATTTCATCTCCTCGAGTGGGGATCGAACCCACAACCAGTCGGTTTTGCAGTCACACCTCGTGCCGCTGCGCCACGACCGGCCTCATATTTTTTTTTAATTATTTTTTATTCTACAAGTACACTAAAGAGCTAGGAAGTATTAGATAGGGTATTTGTAGAGATACCCTGCTGTTGTAGTCTGTCTATTGTATTAGTATGTATGATAATTCTTTTATAATATTCGTAACTTTTAACAATTCATTATATATTTAAGACTTTTTTACATAATATCTGAAATGCAATAACCATGCATTTCAGGTATTATGTTAAAAAATTCTGATTATAATTATACATCTAGAACACATTTTAAATGTAACCACATTCTATATCCATAAATACACCTAATTCAAGATATTTACAACGATAAAAGAAATTCCAAATAACATATCCTACTTTTAAATATTAAAAACGTATCTTTATCCACATAAAAATGAAACTACACATTCCCACTATTAAAAATAGATCGTATCGAGACCAGTGAATGAGTTCGTTAGTCAAATATCACAGTAGTAGGGTCAACGTTCTAATCTATTTCGGTCCCTTTGAGGTGAAAACCGTTTGAATCAACATTGTCAGCTGAAACTCATCCGCATCTGTGAAGTATCCTCTGTCAAACGTTAAATTACATCTTACGTTTCAGTGGGAAGTCTTGACAAACTAATTATTATTATTGGCGTTTTCATTTAGTTTCATACTGTGTTATAAAATGAAAGGGAGAGAGAGAGAACAAAGTGTCTAAACACTAGGTTCCCTCTCCCTGTCCTGCTTGCTATACACAGGATACAAAATGAAGCTGGAAAAAAAGATGAAATATTTATTTTTATAGAAAATCATTAATAAGTAGAGAAATAGAAGGAAATAGAAAAATCGTATTTTATAAATACTTTGGTTGCTCATTTTGCTTTTTATAGCTACATGTTGTATTCTGCACATAGCAAGGGTTATAAAACTAAGTTCTCCGCTACTTAATATATATTTTATTCATTTCCGTAGATCGATAAAGGAAGAGAATTAAAGTATGAGTATAATTATGTTAAAATACGACCACATTGTATTTTTTTTTCGGTGATGTTTAGTATATGCATGGTTTGTAAGTCCACAGTCATTGTGAAGTACATATCTGAAGTACAATGAAATTACATTAATTTAATGCATGCATATAATAAAATGAGGCCAGTCGTGGCACAGCAGCACAAAGTGTGACTGGCTTCCATATTTTTAGGCTCTAAAAAACAATATTAAAGTCCACAATTGTAATAGGAAAATTATCAAGACATTTTCTAAGGTAATTATTAAGTAGATAGCCCTTCTGTTTGAGTATAAACGACCCCTAAGGGATCGTAGATCATAAATTATCCCTCGTTCCCTACGTCTGTCTTTGAAAGGATGATGGACGAATTTTTGTTTATTTGAATAATATCCTTAACTTTTCTAGTTGACCGCAAATAAAAAAATATAACAAATATTCAAGTAAAAGTGTAAGAAAAGTTTAAATAAACAATGAAGATGTTATTATTATGTTTCCGGGTTCCCTCTGCCTGTTAAGTGCGGAATATAATGTGAAGTTAAAAAAAAGAAAATAATAATGAAAAAGATGTTATAACAAATTATCAATATTAAAGGCCGTCGTGGAGTAGTGACACAGTGTGTGACTGTAACTGACTGTGTGTTGATTTTATGTTCTATTTTCACCCGAAGGAATGGTTATATTAAAATAATTTTCATTTTCATATTTTGGAACGTCAAAAATCAGCGATTGGTTTCGCTACTAACTACCTCACGTCACAAATAACGGAACGGTAAGTACATTTATTGTTAATAGATATTATATTGATTGTTATTAAGAGGCCGTCATTGCGCAGCGGCACAAGGGTGTGACTGTAACGTGACAGGTTGTGGGTGCGATTTCCACTCGAGAAAACGCAATATTTCATATTTTTATTTCCTCGCTCTGGTAATGGGGCAAAGCGCGGTGTTGAGTTCCGCCACTCAACACGCAATGCCTCCAGAATTCGGCGGAAAGTGGGGAACAGAGTGCCTTAGCATTAGGTTCCCAGATTCACTCTGTCTACTCTGCTTATCGCGGGGTGAAGCCTGAAGCTATAAACAACTAAGTATATGTACATAATTGTATATAGAATAACTAGCGGACCCGGATGCGGCTTCGCCCGCTTGAACTATACGAATGCTTATTAGATATATTTATGAAATTGTTTTTGAAAATATCTAATTTGAATGAAAAAAATTATAAGTAAACGTAATCATATTAAAATATTTATAAAAAAAATTAAACAAAACCAGCTACATTATTAATATCATCAAAGTAAAATAAATATTTAAAAGAATTAAAATTAAATGTGTTGTGCTATGTTTTTGCAAGTGCATGTGGTTATTTAC
>JAATLQ010038280.1:0-44516 GCA_013421005.1 Heliconius erato x Heliconius himera
CAAAAATGCAAAAAATCATTAGACAAGGTGTGATTGTCAATCAGCTGTCACATCTCTGACTTAATATATGATTGATTTTAATCGATTAAGGATCTAAATCTTATTTTTTTCATTTTTCTCCACTTCCAGATTGTCAATTAATTTATTATTTGCTATTCTAAAAATAAAAAAAAAATTGTAATTTTTTAGATCACATCTCAATTCTTTACGTGACGGCCCAAAAGTTTCATTCTCCTTTCCAGACTTAAATTTTTTTGTCCCTTAACCACTTATTGATACCCATTAGCTCCGTAAACCACACAAATTTTATTCGCGACATTTTTACCTTTTTTGTAAGAAAACTTTAAAATATACCGAATTTCTTCGTCACATACGTTCATTTTGTTTGCTTGAAAAACAATTGAAAATTGGCAGGAACTACTTTTATTTATTTATTGCATCTTCAGAATGTCAAAGCCAAAGAGGTTTAATTACTAATGATACATTCAAAATACGAAAATACTTTTGCCCCGACCTATTATACGACCTCGTATACACTTTTGAGGCCAGTCGTGAAGCAGGGGCACAAAGTGTGATTGTAAAAGCGACTGGTTGTGCGTTCGATCCCCACTCGAGGAGATGAAATATTTACTTAAATTTATATTTCCATGTCTTCGCTCTGGTGTCGAGGCAAAGCGCGGCGTTGAGTTCTGCCACTCAACACGCAATGCCTCCAGAATTCGGCAGAAAGTGGGAAACGGAGTGTCTTAACACTAGGTTTCCTCTGCCTACTCTGCTGTGAGCGGGATACGGCGTGTATACAACATATAACATTTTGTAATAATAAAGTGACATAAACGTTACTATGGAAACGCGTATAATATGCGTCAACGAGTCCAGTATTAATAATAATCCCTACTCACATTTAAAATAAAATTGACATTTTTATACAAATAAATTTAAATACACAAAAAAAAACATAATTGACAAAGTTTGGGCGTGTCTCATGCCAATTAAATCAAAATATTCATTCAAATTCCACACGATAAATGATTGTTCAAATGGATGTTTAAAATATTTTACTTTTATTCAATCTACTTAAGCTATTTACTCTGTGCAGTGAAGCAACAGAGTTCTGTGCTTAAGCAGAAGTAAGAATGTTTAACAAGAAATCTTGTAAAAAAAGGTAAAGTTGTATGAAGAAAATAAATATTACGAAAACCCAAATAAAAAATTTAATAAATAACTACAAAAATTTATTAATTGCATATATCAGTACCTAATTAAAATAATATTCAAAGAAAAATCTTAATAGGAAATCCATAAGACAGAAATTTAGTTCATTAAAGCTTTGAATTTCATAAACTCGATACAACAGTTTCTAGATCTAGTAAATTAACATAACTAGAAACATTAGGTATACTTCATGTTATAATAAACTTGTTATGTGATAGATTTACTTGAATAGATATTTCACTAACGTTACCTAAAATAAAATGAAATCAAATCAGCTTCACGCTGTAACCCGGATACAGCAGGGTAGGCAGACGGAATCTAGTGTTAAGACACTCTGTTCCCTACTTTAAAAAAAAGAATAGAGCGAAGAAACGATTAAAAAATAATAATACGAAAATATTAAAAAATAATAATTTATTCCCTCTATGGCCAGTCGAGGAGGATCGGGAGCTCTGGCGCACCCTGGGGGAGGCCTATGTCCAGCAGTGGACCAAAATAGGCTGATTTGATGGCCAGTCGTGGCGCAGGGGCACAAGGTGTGACTGTAAAACCGACTGGTTGTGCGTTCGATCCCCACTCGAGGAGATGAAATATTTACTTAAATTTATATTTCCATTTCTTCGCTCTGGTGTCGAGGACAAGCGCGGCGTTGAGTTCTGCCACTCAACACACAATGCCTCCAGAATTAGGCAGAAAGTGGGGAACGGAGTGTCTTAACAGTGTGCGGGATACACCGTGAAGCTGATTTATTTATTTATTTTATTCCCTCAACCGTCGCGTTAACAGTCGCACGCTTGTGGTACTGCGCCACGATGATCACTTCTGTACTGTTTCTGTCCTGTATATTGTGTTAAGTTCGATGTTTTATTTAATCTATTCGTTACTTATTAAAGTCACAAGGAAAATCGTAATAACAAAAAGTTAATCAAAAATTTATACAAGTACAAAGAGGATGTCTGTCTTACTTTTGATGAATATTATTGATATATTGAATGTTTTTTATTTCACATTATTAAGTACTTTTCCAGCGGCACCTATATACAGCCGGGGAGTTCCAGATTGAAAGTAAGTTTATTGATATTATTGATGATATTTTAAATTTATAAAATTTTAAAAAAATAATTTTGATGTTATTTTACTGATGTCTCACCCAAGTTTTTCTTTCATATTCCAATTTGATCGTCTGGGTGTTTCATATAATCCATTAACACAGCAACCTTAGTAACAGTTAAGCAACTTTATACAAAAATAATAAACATATAATGGAGTCAATTACACAAAATATGACGAAATATTCATTAAATAAAAACCTTTAAAGTGCGACTCGCATTCGCCCACTGAAGGTTCCGTACTAATTTCAAAACTGTAGGTCAACGGGAAGTAAAATTTATTGACAAACTTACTACTTTGCGGGCATATGCACCCGTTTTCACTGACTGTGAAATGACGTACAGACTACGTAAGTTTATAATTATTTTTTTCTATGAGATACTTATAAAATTTCCATTTTCGGATATTTTCCTTTATTTATATTGTCTCGAGATAACTGGACCTAACAGACGGACAACAAAGTGATTCTAAAATTGGTCCGTTTTTTCCTTGAAGAACGAAACCCTAAAAAATATTTCAATATAAAGGATATCCTTCCGCTTTATATTTAGCAAATATATATGTACATATCTAATAATATATACTTAATCTATTAAAGCCACCACAATCTATAATTTTTATCAACTTTAGTGGCTTTAATAAATAGGATAGAATGGTTTTGATAAATGAAGAATGATAACTGTTATGATTACTCCATACGAAATTTTGTAAGGTGAGGTTGATCTTTTCCAGCTATCGGGTTGTTCTCGTCTGTCCACTCACCGTCACGCTTTATCTCGTATACAACGAGGTATGCAGAGGGAACCTACAATACCAGGTATAGGTCCTTAACCTATATTTTTTCTTAGATTGGAATTCAAGGTGAGCATGGTGTATAGATATATATTTATAAAATTATAGTCAGATTACTTGTAAATCATAAAACTAGTTATCAAATTAAATAAAAAGCATGTGGGCATGAATGGAGTACAAGCCGTGGAATCTATCAAAAGGGATGTCTCCAATTCCCTTCACCAAAAATGACTACATGTTCTATGACTTTTTCATTATTTTTGCCACTGCTGGATATCACGTATCTTTAATACCGGCTAGAACTGCTAGATCTCGGCTACTTCGATAGCCACTTCAACATCCATGATTACGAGATTCACACAATTGATTGCTAGGGATAACAAACTTTGTCTAGGCTAAAATATTCTAATACCATATCTGTATGTTATATGGCCCTCGGGACCATAATGTGAACAATATGAGGGGGCCAAATTACCAATACCATGGAACCTATTAATAAGGCTTATTGCACATAAAACATTGAATATATATATTTTTTTTTATTTAGAATCAAAAGGATCATAAAACAGATTTACAATAAGTCTTAGATCTAAGGTATAGTTACAAAGTTAATAATTGTAGACCCAACATCAGTGATCACATGAACGATATACGATCAGAAACGCAGTATAGATAACACATACAAGAAAATTAAAATAAATATGCATATTATGCATATTTATCTTAAAAATCCTGTAGAACATTAAACATAATGTCGAACTTTCTGCAGTTAGGAGTTGATATACATGGAACTGCCCTGCCTTCTCCCAGATATTATATATTAATATTCTGTTTAAATAAAAGTTTCACTGGATCGCGTGTGTGATTTCTAGTAACATATATCAAAGGGGGCCACGATACCTGCGGGGGCCACAATACCACCTTCTTCTATATTTATTTTAAAAAATATAAATAACGTTTGTGAAATGTTAAATGTAAAGATTATTTAAAACATTATTTTTTTGAAAAATAACCTCTAGTGTTCCAAATTAAAGCTGCTGGTCACTTTATCCAGTTCTAGTTCTAGTTTCAGTTTAAACCAGTGTTTCAACCGGGAATTCATTTATAATATTTGCAGTAATCTTGTCAGCTTCACGTTTTATCCCGCAAGTAGCAGGCTAGGCAGAGGGAATCTAGTGTTAACTGACTTCGTTTATTCTCTATATTTTTTTAAATTTAATTTTAGCAATCTTGTTCTCGACGACTCGATGTCTGCCTGTCGATTACATTAACATATTACAGAAAGCAAATACCTAACGGTTTTGTCCAGAAAACCTGTCAGTATCCTATATCCGTCAAGGACAAGGCAAACCGAATTAGCATTATTATTTGAATATATTCTCATTTATATGCAAAATATTTTATTTTAGGCCAGTCGTGGCGCAGGGAAGCAAGCGTGTGACTGTAAACTATGAAATATATAATATTTTCATTTCTTAACTCTAGTGTAAAAGCAAAGCGCGGCGTCGAGTTCCGCCGCTCAATACATAATTTCTCCGAAATTCGGCGGAGATTTAATACAATGTTTCCTCTGCATACCCTGCTATATGCGGAATATGGCATGAGGCTAAAAAAAAGAAAATAATCATGTTTTGCAAAATAAAAAACAAACGGGAGTATATTTTTAGTAGATATAGACAATGTACCGCAAATGTGTTTGTACACGAAAACACGTATCTTACTTTAATACATAACTATGTAAGCAGTCTAATTAATAAAAGTATATTTGAATCGTTCGGTTCGAATTCATTAAAACAGTTATTTATAGAAATTTTGTCGAACAACATTATTTATTTTAAACGGTTGAAATAAAATAAAAACGAAATGTTAAGGGAAGCTTGGTAAAACACAATAGTATTATTAAATCGATTAAGCGTTTTCTGAGAGTAGCGTGTAACAAACGCACAAACAAACAGACAAAAAAATAAAAAACACACTATTTTTGATTCCATTACGATATTAAATACCACCAATCAACAAAACATTTCTTCTCGTATACCTTCCATGTACGAATTTATTATAAATATAGATCAGCTTCACGCCGTATCCCGCACACTGCAGGATTTGCCTGCCGAATTCTGGAGGCATTGCGTGTTGAGTGGCAAAACTCAACGCAGCGCTTTACCTCGACACCAGAGCGAAGAAATATAAATTTAAATAAATATTTCATCTCCTCGAGTGGGGATCGAATAAACAACCAGTCGCTTTTACAGTCACACTTTGTGCCACTGCGCCACGACTGGCCTCTATATAGACATCTAAGGAAACTAATAAAATTACTAACTTTACACATAAGTGACACCAAAAAGAAATATGACGTAAAACAAAATCGATCGCTGAACTTGAACATGAACATGAAAGAGAGGTCACGGCGAGAGCGCGCACGCGTTTCTTTTAATATAACAAGTTGCGCGTATCTCTTGATCGCTAGTCGCTTTAGAGACGGTCATACGCCGGAGGTAGCTCGCGGCCGTCTGATATAGTGCGGTGCGTTTACATGTTTTGTTTTAGTGTACGGATTTAATATATTACTGTATAAAAGTAAGTATATTGATTTTTGACAAAATATTTGTTAGGCGAAACCTTTTTTTTATTATTATATTATCTTATTGTTTTATTTATGCGATTGTTCCAATTGTAATTGTAAAATTAAAATATTTTTTTCTAAAAATCAAAGTATGAGTAATATAAAAAATAAAATAAAAATATATAAACAAAGCAAACGATATTTAATACAAATTTCAAAAGACAATTTCAAAATTTTATTTATATTATTTAATCTAAATACTATCAGCAATTTATTAGTTAAGGATCATAAATAGAAATCAGAAATAATATTTAATGAAATAAACTTATCAAATGCATGAGCAATGACTGACTTCACAATAACTAATAGTAAAAATAATTAGCTTAACGACTAACGCTTGCGACAAGACCCAGACGTCAGGAATCCCCGTACGAAAGAACCATATTATAGAAATATATTATTATTTTTAAACATTTTTAAAGAGTTACTCCACACTTAGGAAAGAAAAATACTTATTTAGAATTTTAAAAAAAATATACGTTTCTAAATAAGTAAATATATTATTAGTTTCACGCTGTATCCCGCGTATAACAAGGTGGGAACCTGAGAACCTAGTTTTAAAACAATACGTTCCCATTAAAAGACTTCCGTCACCCACTTTCCGAAAAATTCTGGAGGCATTGCATGTTGGATGGCAGAACTCAACGATTTGACACAAGAGCGAAAAAAGAAAAATCAAAATATTTAATATTTAATTTCCTCGAGCGGGAATCGAACCAACAAGTTGTCGCGTTTATAGTCACACGCTTGTACCCCTGCGCCACGACTGGCCTGAAATAATTATTTTATGTATAAAATAAAAATATTTTAAATTGATAGTTGAAATACTAAAGCTGCGATAAGACTGTGGGAATATCATCGGGAACCTTAAGCAGATTAAATTCATGGTAAAGTAAACACGTGCTTAGCAATACTAATATATAATAAATGCTCTTTTTAGTTCAATCAACAAGTTAAAAAAGCATCGTTGACGTCATGCATAAAAATAATATTCATAAAATTTTACAATTTTATAACACAAAAATCCGGTCAAGTGTGAGTCGCAGATTCAGGATTGTAGGTCAAAGGGAAGTACATCTTATAAAAGTTGACAAATTTAAGTTGACGGGCGTATACACTCATTCTGTATGCAATGATCTACGATCATAAGTTAATATGAATAAAAAAAATCATATTTTGGACTTTTTTTCTTTATTTATACTGCAAGTTTTCAATTCTTAATTGAAGGTCTACGGGAAATACCCTGTAGGTGATTACGAGGCGGATAAATTTGATAAACTTAAATTAGCGGGCCTATGCACAAATGTTGTATGAAATCAACTGCAAACATAAGTTTGTAATATTGTTTATCAATGAAATATCCATACATTTCAGTTTTTCGGGTTTTTTGCTTTGCTAGTAGTTTAAGTTAGATATCTTAGTGGTTTTTGTTGTTTTAGATATCTTAGTGGTTTTTGTTTTTTTTTCATGCCTTTTATTTAAGAAAAAACAAGGAAATACCAATAAATAACAATATAATACTATTAATATTGTGTAAATATTATTAATTCCAAATCATTTGCATATTAAATTAAAAAAGACAATAGGATAAATTAATTTGTAAGCTATCAAATTTGCGCTTATACCAAACTTATTATTAACTTCCTTGGCACAAAATTCAATTGTTTTAACTTTCTCACGGCAGAAGTAAAGAATGAAGTGAGAATGGCAGTGGCATGTTTGCAGGAAAGACTAAAATACTCGTATATATCAATTACTGTAACTAAAATTGCACAATATGCAATTTTTACATTTAGGTGTGACTGTAAAACCGACTGGTTGTGGGTTCGATCCCCACTCGAGGAGATGAAATATTTACTTAAATATTTACTTAAATTTCATCGCTCTAATGTCGAGGTTAAGCGCAGCGTTGAGTTCTGCCACTCAACACGCAATGCCTGTAGAACTCGGCAGAAAGTGGGGAAACGGAGTGTCTTAGCACTAGATTCCCTCTGCCTAACCTGCTGTGTGCGTGAAGCTGATACAAAATTAAATAATTATTAAATTAGGTACATTAACAATAAAAAATTAAAAGGTTTACTACGAAACGAGAACTTACAAAACAAATAATTCGAAAAGTCAATTTTATAGGTTTTTTATGAAAAAAAAAAAACCAAAAAATCTCACACAATAATGCATACGCCCGCAAAATTAAGTTTGCAAACTTTTATAAGTTGTATAACATGTTGAACTACTATCCTGAAATTGGTACAGCACTCTCGGTGGGTGAGTACGACTCGTACTTGACCGGTTTTAATTTTTTATTACTTTAAATTAACCTTTTAAACCATAATGATCAATGTCGATCGTCTTTTAATAAAAAGTGGGGAGCGGAGTGTCTTAACACTAGGTTCCCTCTGTCTCAGAGTAGACTGTGTGCGGGATACAGCGTGAAGCTGGTTTGTTTATTTTTATTTTTAATAAAATTGTCAATATATATATCATTGTTCGCTTAGTAAATATTCATAAAAACAAACTGGTCTTACCTTATATTATTAGTTATTTATTACCAAGTACGTTAATTTGCATGGTATGCCACGAAAACTTTAAGCTACACTTAATATTTAAAACTACCAAGTATTCATTTTTTTTTCACGATGTATCCCTCACGTTGCAATGTAGGCAGGTTTCCTACCTGGGAAGCTAGTGTTAAGATTCTTATTTAGAAAACGTATATTTTTTTGTTTTTCAAATAAGCATCTTTCTTTCTTAAGTGTGGAATAACACTTTAAAAAATGTAAAAAAAATTTGTGTTAAGATTCTTTGTTCCCGTTAAGACATATCCGTTCCCTACGTTCCGCCTAATGCTGAAGTAGGTGTTGAATGGCGGAACTCAACACGCAATGCCTTCAAAATTCGGCGGAATATGGCGAAAAGAGTGTCTTAACACTAAGTTCCTTCTTTCTACCCATGTACGGGATACAGCGTGAAGCTGATTTAATTTAAATTTATTTAATTTTAATTAGCCGACATGTTATTTTTCACATCTATTAGCCAATCAATAAAAAAACATATGTAAGGAATAGGTACCAAAATAAATAGCATAGACACTTTAAAATGGAAAAAAAAACAATATTTTGATATAATTCTTGAAATAAATGATTTTTTTTAGATTTATATTAAAATCAAACCACGACGCAAATTGACTTTTAATCAAAATAATATTTTAATAAATAATATTCATAATATTTAATATTTTATATATATATAAATATATATTATAAAATATATTTTTTTTATGCGCTGGAAAACATCTTTTTTAGTAATGTCATATTACCAAAACTATAGGCAAACTGGACATTTTGTGTATATTTAAGAACTTGAATGTTTAATCCAATTAATACTCTGATAATGATAGTTAAACTTAGCTTTGATTTTTCCTATAATCTAACAAACGGCCCAAAAGCCACTCGATAAATCCACTTTCTAGGAAAATTAACCACAATAAACAACGTAAGATACTTATTTAATATGATCATTACACTTTATAATATAAAAAGTTAAGTCAATTGTAGAGAAAACCTTATGTAAAAGCATAGAACCCATCAGGACTAATGCACACGCCTCGATTCGTCAAAAAAATTATTAAACTTTTTAGTCAATAAAAAAAATATTTTGAGTTTTAAAATCTTTTGTTACTTACTACTAATTTAATAATATAATTATATTATTAAAAATATATATAAAAATATATTGTACTTTTTTGTAAATAATTTTGTAGTATCAAATGAGAGAATAAAAAAAAATGTTTCAAAAGGCGCGAGGTACGTAAAGATAATAAATTAATTTTTAACAAAAAGTAAAACCGACTTCAACGTAAAAAATAATTTTACATAAAATAAAACCTACTTTTATTTTATTAAACAAAAATAATTTAAAAAAAGGTGTTATAATTTTAAAGTATTTTAATTAGAGATGGAAGATACGAGATGGATGTGGAAAGACGTATTGCTGCCGGTGACAAGGTTAGCGGCCTTAGCTGCATTGATGAGACGGCGAAACGTCAGCACAGCTGCGCGTTTGGCCGTACACAATGCAGTTTTGGTACCGACTCTGTTATACGGCAGCGAAACGTGGGTATTACAGAAGAAGAATGAAAGAAGATGAATGCTGAGGAGATGCGATCTCTTCGTAGGATATGCGGAATTAGCTTAGTTGATCGAATCCGAAATGAAGAGGTACACAGAATGGCAGGTACTAGCGAGGAAGTCACGGTGAGAATGAAGAAGAACGTGGTCTGCTGGTTTGGGCACGTCGAACGAATGAATGATGAAAGAATGGCAAAAAGATGGACCGGTGGACCTTCGAAAACACAGTAGCAAAGATACTGGAGGCAATTTAAAAATGTTTTTCCTTGTAACTATTACAAATATTTATATTTTCCCGATATTTATAGTATCCCGTAATCAGAACCTAACCAAACTTTCACCTCTATTCACCTATCTTTGGAATGTATCCTCTCAAATAAAAAATCAAAAAATCTATAAAATTTCAAATAAAAAGAATCATTGAAATCGGTTAGCGTGATATTGAGTTATTCGTCCATTTGTCGCACACATACCTAATGTAAATTTAAGACTTATGATTTTCTCATAAATACCATTGTCAGAAATGGACCAAAAAAAAATAGGACCATACGGGAAGTACTAGCTTTCAAATAAAAAAAATCATCTAAATCGGTTCACCCAGTCAAAAGTTCTGAGGTAACAAACATAAAAAAAATACAGTCGAATTGATAACCTCCTTTTCTTACAGAAGTCTGTTATATATATTTTATATATCCTTACTTGAAATGATATCCAAATTTTAAATAAAATATTGATTATATTGACAATATTTAGATGGAAAAGATAGAATTATTTAAGGTTGATGAGCCATTAGAAGATTTCCACGAACCATGAAAAATCCCTCTCGTGAACTGGCTGTGGGTTCGATCCCCACCCGAGGAAATGAAATATTTATTAAAATTTATATTTTAATTTCCTCGCTCTGGTGTCGAGGCAAAGTACCTCGTTGCATTCCGCCACTAAACACGCAATGTCTCCAGAATTCGGCAGGACATGGGGAACGGAGTGTCTTAACACTAGGTTCCCTAAACCTAAGCCTAAAAACTAGGTGCAGGATATATTGGGAAGGGAAGAAAAAATATATATTATATTCATCAGCAAGCAGAACAAGTGGCAAAATAAACAAAAAACTTGACCTTTTAATTCTCTTAGTTTAACAAACTCAAATAATTTATATTTTATTATTTATAAGTATGGTTACTTTTAAGTCGACTCACTAAAACAAAAACAAAACAAAATAATCTGTTGAACCTTATTAACATAATCGTAAGTCGTACCTTACATAACACATAAAAATTATAGTACATTTAAAGAACTTTTAATTTTATATATCACTATACAATATAAAAATTAAATCATCATTCACGCGCACAGCAGGGTAGGCAGAGGGAACCTAGTATTAAGACACTCAGTTCCCCACTTTCCGCTGAGTTCTGGAGGCATTACATACAATAACAAACATACAATATAATACTTAATTAAATTTATATATGGATAAATCTTTCGAACCAACTTTTTGCCAATGTATATGATTAGTAACATTTCTAATCCGGTTCTACTTTTTGACAAAAAAAAAAGAATTAATAATTTTTTTTTTTTTACTGAATATCTTTTCATAGTTGTCCATAATTATGTTATATGATCACGTTTATTATTATTTAAAATTCAATAATAAAAAAAATAATTAATTATATTAAATACTAGCAACCCGCTCGCGGCGTCGCCCGCTTGACCCACCTATTTACCAATCTGAATTGCTTTCATGTTCTAATAACACTAGACATTTTAAACTGAAAACTAAAGTTTCAGACAATTCAATCTATTTATTTATTGTGTAACATTTTTTTTAACTAAACACCTTATACTTTTTTTTTATGAGCCGATAGAAATAAAATAAATTCTAAATGTTAAAGAAAGCTTATCAAAATACAATAGTGAAAACTGCGTTTAAATCAGTGAAGCTGTACCTACATACCCGATATTAGCGTGCACAAACGCACAGACAAACAGACTAAACTTTTAAAAATAACTGTTTTGGATTTTAGAACATTGATGAATGCCTCCAATAAATAATAGATTTTCTTATATATCTTTCATAAACAGACAGCAACCGGATACAATTATACTGTATAGCATATAGATAAATCTGTGTAAATTAAATATGTTTAAAAATCACTTAAGAAGCGTTTTGGTAATTAATATTCCAGACGTTCAAAAATATATATAAAGAGTTTTGTTGAGGCAAAATTTACGTAGGTCACTTCATTAATCATTTAGGTCAAGATCAACAAACGTTACTCAAATGCAACAAACATATTACGAGTGCTATGTATGACTCTTTAGGGTATGACAGGGTGCCTACCCTAGAGGGAAAATAGTGTTTAGACACTCCGTTTCCCATTTTTGAAGACATTGTGTGTAAAGTGGCGGAACTCAAAACCGCGCATCGACACCAGAAGAAAGAAATGAAAATAATAAATAATTCATTTCTTCGAGTGGAAATAGAAACCATAACTTATCGCGTTTAGAGTCACACGCTCGTGCCCCTGAGCCACGACTGGCCTCGAATGACTAAAATGACGAACGTATGACTTTGCACACAACAAATTATTTTAATTTAATTAAAAAAAAAACATTTACATATAAAATAATGAGGAGTATATAAGATAGTATGATACATTAAAATTTAAAATATCGTTTGGCTTTTGCGTAATGTTAACATAAAATATCATATTTTAATTAATTATTGACGATTAACACTATCTCTTTATTAATATCTTCTATACGTACTCATTCATTCAAAGAGAACGTACTAAAAAATATATGACACTAAATATATATTTTTATTAGTTATGCGCCGATAGTCGGAAAACAAACACGTCCGAGCTACGTCGCTGTGACGTATGTTTTAAAGTATTTAATATCGATTGTTATAATACTGATTACCATATAGAGAAAAACTAATATGTAATTAAATCTAACCATGATCTAGTATAGTGAGATCAATGGGATAGCATCTGACTGTAAGCGCGATAGTTGTGGGTTCGACACCCACTAGCATGAATGGATCATTATCATTTTACCGCTATGATGAAACAAAGTGCGGCGTTAGGTTCCGCCACTCACGCACATCACGCAATGTCTCGAATTCCGTCGTAAAACTTAAAGTGTAAAGTTTTGAGACTAGATTTTTTTTTAAATGCCTTGTTATATTATGTGTTATTGTTTCATTTAAGTCGGTTAATAAATGAAAAAGTTATACCATTTTAAAGAATGATGTTCGACAAAATTGTTATAACTATTTAATGGAATTGGCTGAAACTTTACTTTTCAATATAGATATTATTGTTGAAATAATAATAGAAAACGAAAGTAATGCAGATTAATAAATAATCTATATATATAAAAGGACTTGTGCTGACTGACTGAGGTAAGACGCACGCAGAGCTGTAACCGCTGTGCGTAGAAACGTGAAATTTGGGCAGATAGTTATTATCATATTCTGGACATCCACTAAGAAGGGAATTTGAAAAATTTTAACCCTAAAGGGATGAAATAGGGGTTGAAAGTTTGTATGGAAAAAAAAAATTATCTGTACCGATTTTTATAAAATTTGAAATTCAGACTCTTAAAAACATTTCATTGAACACGTGTTTCATGGTTTTTAAGAATTCACCCCCTAAGGGTTCAAATAAGGGGTTGAAAGTTTATTTGGAAAAATCTTTAAATTGCCACCGATTTTTACAAAAACTCAAATACAGACTGTTAAAAATATTTTATTGAACAACGTGCTTCGTGGTTTTTTTAGAATTCACTTCTAATAAGCGGGCGAAGCCGCGCGCGCCCTCTATTTAATCTATATATATAAAAGGACTTGTGCTGACTGACTGAGGTAAGACGCACGCAGAGCCGTAACCGCTGATGGTAGAAACGTGAAACTTGGGCAGATGTTTATTTTCATATTCTGGACATCCACTAAGAAGGGAATTTTAAAAATAATAACCCTAAAGGGATGAAATAGGGGTTGAAAGTTTGTATGGAAAAAAAATTTAATCTGTACCGATTTTTATAAAATTTGAAATTCAGACTCTTAAAAATATTTAATTGAACACGTGTTTCATGGTTTTTAAGAATTCACCTCCTAAGGGTTCAAATAAGGGGTTGAAAGTTTATATGGAAAAATCTTTAAATTGCCACCGATTTTTATAAAAAATTAAATTCAGACTGTTAAAAATATTTTATTGAACACGTGTTTCGTGGTTTTTTTAGAATTCACTCCTAATAAGCGCGCGAAGCCGCGCGCGCCCTCTAGTATTATATAAACCAGGCGGGCGAAGCCGCGAGCGGGTCGCTAGTTATTTAGCAATTTTATTCTCGATTTCCGGTTTAAATAAATAAAGCTATAGAAAAACGCTTAAAATGGTATTAGTTACAAAGCGGTTTATAGATGCAAGATTATGTAATGTTAATTGATATCATTATCATGCCTAATGTGTACTACTTGTATTTTCCAAGTATTTCTTATTATGTTACGACGCAACGAAGCAATGGAGGATATACGTCTCAGTTTTTTTAATACTTATATACGTTTTTATATAGAGTCAAATTCTCAACTTCTTTACGCTGTATCTCGCATATTGCAGGTTAGGCGGAGGGAGTCTAGTTAAGACACTCCGCTTTTCAATTTTTACCGGATTCTGGAGGCATTGCGTGTTCAGTGGCGGCATTCGACGCCACACTTTGCCTCGACACCAGGGCGAATATATATATTTTTAATATAAGTATTAAGTATTTTTTTTTTAATTTACTTATGAAAAAAATAAAAATTAAAATAAATCAGCTTCACCCCGTATCCCGCAAACAGCAGGATAAGCAAACGGGACCTAATGTTAAGACACTCCGTTCCCCACTTTCCGCCAAGTTCTGAGGCATTATTGCGTGTTAAGTGGCGGAACTCAACGCGGTGTTGTGCGTCGACACCAGAGTGAAGAAATGAAAATATAAATTTAAACAAATATTTCATTTCCTCGAGTGAAGATCGAACCCACAACCAGTTGATTTTACAGTCACACTTTGTGCGCCTGTGTAACGCGACGGTAGTAGGTGCGATCCTCACTCCGGGAAATTAATTATTATTTCTTAATATTTTCATTTCTTCGCTCTGGGACCAAATCAAAAAGACGGCGTTGAGTTCCATCATTTAACACGCAATGTCTCGGTTAATTCAACGGAAAGTGGGAAAAGGGTCTTAACACTACGAACCGATTTTCTTTATAAAAATATTTATTTGTAATGTTTCTTATGATTAAACATATATGATAAAATTTAATAATATAAATTATTAAAATAATATATTGAAAACAGATCAGACTTATTCTCAATGAATTACTGATGAAACAAGTGAGTATAAAATAAATAATTAAACAATACAGAACCAGCACTTATTATTATTTTATGAATGAAAATTCCGTAGTAAATTATTAATAAGCCATTAAAAAAAACCTGACTGGCTAATATAATATTGCTTGTTATAATTATTAATTAAACATGTATCTTTATAGCTGTGATTAAATAAAATGTTGTGACATCACATTGTATATATGCAATTTGAATGCATTTTAATAAATCTTGGTTTTTTTTCGGCTTCACGCTTTATCCCGCATATCGCAAGCTAGGCAGAGGAGACGTGAGGAGAGTGTTGAGACACTCATTGTGTCTTTAGAGGCGGAACTCAACGCCGCACTTTAACCTTGGTACCAGAGGGAAGACATGAAAATATTAATAAACAATAATGCATTCTCCCGTGTGAGAATCATACCCACAACCGTCGCGTTACAGGCACACGCTTTGGCCACTGCACCACGACGGCCTCTATATCGGGTTAGATAGTTGTTTAGCATAATTATATAAATAAATTGTAAAGTAAAATTGACGATATTTATATACGTACTTGTATAATAGGTATATAGAAAGATCAAATTAAAACAAGCAACTTCTTGTTAGGCTACAGAGTCAGACTCAATGTAATTCACTTTAAAAGCGGTTTTGTTTTATATTATAAAATATAAGCTCGATAAAAATTTGAACCCATACACACCGTGTCCAGCCATCGCAGTTGTAAGATTTATCAGCTTCACGCTGTATCCCGCACACAGCAGGGTAGACAGAGGGAAACTGGTGTTAAGACACTGCGTTCAACACTGTCCGCCGAATTCTGGAGGCATTGCGTGTTGTGTAGCAGAACTCAACGCCGCGCTTTGCCTCGACTCATAAGAAGATGTAAGATTTATCGATAAATCATTTTCGCCATACAAATTACACAACTACACATGATTTCAAAAAGACAAGTTTATCAGAACACAGATAAGCATAGAATCAGAGTATATAATGCAATACAATGAACAGTTTTGGAATCGACTATCAGTCATGTCGCTTTCAATCAATACACGTAAGTTTGGCTTTTACTTTTTTTTCCAGCTTCACGCTGTATCCCTCACACAGCAGGGTAAGCAGAATGAACTTAGTGCTAAGACACTCCGTACCCTAGTTTCCGCCGAATTCGGGAGGCATTGCGTGTCGCGTGGCGGAACTCAACACCGCACATTGCCTCGACATCAGCGCGATTTAAAATATAAATTTAAACAAATATTTCATTTCATCGATCGCGGAACGAACCCGTAACCAGTCTCGTTTTGAGTCACACACCTTGCGCCACGACTGGCCTGACTTATTTCACTTGGTACTTATTTTATTTTTTTATTTACTATGCACCACAGCTTATAAAGACATTTGAATGCTACCGTATAAAAAGTTTAACAAATGGTTGTCACATTGATATAATTAATTAAAAATATATGAAATCTTCGTAAATAAAATTCAAGATAAATAATTCGTTTCAAATAAGCATTTCAATTTTGAGGGTGTAGCTTAATATCAAAAAATGTCTTCCGTATGTCACAGACACTATTAATTTTATCTATATCTTTTATCAAATGACGCTATTTGTCTTCATCTCCAATAAACATCTTCTAGAGAATTTATATTAAAAACTAGAGGGCGCGCGCGGCTTCGCCCGCTTATTAGGAGTGTATACTAAAAAACCACGAAACACGTGTTCAATAAAATATTTTTAACAGTCTGAATTTAAATTTTTATAAAAACCGGTGGCAATTTAAAGATTTTTCCATATAAACTTTCAACCCCTTATTTGAACAATTAGGGGGTGAATTCTTAAAAACTATGAAATACGTTTTCGATGAAATATTTTTAAGAGTCTGAATTTCAAATTTTATAAAAATCGGTGCAGATTATTTTTTTTTTCCATACAAACTTTCAACCCCTATTTCATCCCTTTAGGGTTAAAATTTTTCAAATTTCCTTCTTAGTGGATGTCCAGAATATGAAAATAAACATCTGCCCAAATTTCAAGTTTCTACCATCAGCGTTTACGGCTCTGCGTGCGTCTTACCTCAGTCAGTCAGCACAAGTCCTTTTATATATATAGATAATAAAAGTTGTATGGAAAACGATTTAATAAAAACAATTGAAAAATGTAAGCCTAATTTAAACTTGTATTAAAAAAATGCTCGTGTTCTCTATAACTATTAAACTACAAAATATGTGCATTAGTAATCACGCGTGTTTATTTTTTTTTAAATGTAATTTTTTATTACCTAGATAACCTTAGATTTTTTATGTCAACAGCAGCTTTTATATCTTTTTCATATAGTTAATAAAACGAAATGCAAATATATTTTAATAATTTAAGGAAATATCCTTTATATTTAATGGTAGAATCAACATGTAATTTTAAATATATATTAGTAGGTAAATGTATAATATTTCCTTATAATATAGTAAGTTAATAATATCACGTCTCACATATGATTTTTCCCATAATTATTAAGTAACTGTATAATACAATTTATAAATCTATTATTAACATAACTCCTATACTTTTTAGTTTTAAGGCCAGTAATGACGCAGGGGCACATAGTGTGACTGTAACACCGACTGGTTGTGGGTTATATGTGGTTGTGGGTCGATCCCCATTTGAGGAAATTAAATATTTACTTAAATTTATATTTCAATTTCTCTTGTGTCGTGGCAAAGCGCGGCGTTGAGTTCTGCCACTCAACACGCAATGCCTCCAGGATCCGGCAGAAAATGGAAAACGGAGTGTCTTAATACGAGGTTCTATCTGCCTACCCTGCTGTGTGCAGGATACAGAGTGAAGTTGTTTGATTTTTATTTATTTACTATACTTTTAAAACGGTTAAGTGCGAGTGAGACTCGCCCACCGAGGCTGCCGTACCAATGTCACTTGACTTTTTGAAGAAAAATTGTAAGACAACGGGAAGTACAATTTATAAAACTAAAGTTAGTGAGCACTCATTTCGTATGAAAAATGTTCGTACGAAAAATGACTTTTTTCTATCAGATATCTATAAATTTTCACTTTTCGGATTTTTTCCTTTATCTGTATTGTAAACATGACAAATTAAATGACTGTAGGTCCATGAGAAGTACCCTATATATAGGCTTTGGTTACACGGCGGATTCCATACAATATTCAGTAAAAACGATGCATAAAGGCTAATAATCTTTAGATTGCATCGACTGAGAAACGTGGTTTTTATCCATACTTTAAAGAATGATAGTGACATAAATATTTCATATTAATTTCAGTCTGATACATCCACGAGAACTCGAGATAAACGGTCTTGACAGACGAACAACAAAGTGATCCTATAAGAGTTCCGTTTTTACCTTTTGATGTACGGAACCCTAAATCTAAACTATTAAATGAAATATTATTTTTTTTCAAACATCAATTATCAACCAGAACAAAACAAATCCAGCATACTATGTATTGCATATACATAATATACAATTACATCGACAAGCCAACCGTTACAAGCACAGCCCTACTCGGAAAATTCAATTGAGATCTACAACTGCTCAAACTATTATTTAATCGTCGAACAATTATTTAAATGATAACCGGTTAATAGAGAATATCCTGTTATTTTGCAGATATAATTATTAATAAAGGATGCAGGATAACCGATTTAGTAATTCTCGTTCGGCAACCTAGGTTGGGTTGGTTGTAGCGAAAATAAGGCAAAGGGTTTTTTTTGTAATATCGTTCGTTATTTACGGGACTTATATAAAAGACATTATGACAATTTAATAAAATTATTGAGTTTATTATTAAATATATTATATTTTTTTCATTCTTAAGTGCGGTACAACTTTACTCAATGCCTTAAAAATGTAAAAAATAAACAATATTTGTATTTCTTAATGTCTATTCATATCTAATAGACAGATAGATTTGTCTAATTGAATTCACACACAACAAGTTTATATTAAAATTGTCTATTGAATGCCATACCTTGGCCTAAATATTAGTCGCTTATAAAAAAAAACAAAAACTTCTTATTAATAATGATAGGTGTGTGATGTTTTTTTAAATCTGACCATGAATTAAAAAAAAATACTTTTTAGAAAACAAATATTTTACGTATAACGTAGTTGGTCAGAGAGTTTGGACGGTTTCCAACAGGCGCGGGTTCAGATCCCACTACGTTTAAATTTTTATGTATTTTTAAAGTATTTTTTATTTTCCAACTGTGGAATACCACTTTAAAAATGTAAAAAATATTTTGTATATAGAATTCTCCCTCGCCAAATGATATTTTTCAGCAAATATCTTTGGGTTGTGGAAATTTGTAAAAATCTCCCTACAGCGATGCTAAAAAATAAGCAAAAATGCAACAAAAATAAGTTGTAACAAGCATATAAGAATTTCGACGTAGCCCGATGAGAACGTATGGCTTAGTTAGTCAGAGCACTTGGACAGTTTCCAAGAGGCGCGGGTTCAAATTCCGCTATGTTCAAACTTTTATGTTTCCTAAAAAGTAAAAAATTAGTTAATTATGAATTTAGACAATATTACAGACGCATGTCGTGGCGCAGAAACACAAGCGTGCAGGCTTGGGTCCAACTCCCACTCGAATAAAACGAAATATTTAATTCTTCGCTCTGGTAAAGTAGGAAACGGAAGTGTCTAATGGAACGGAGTATCTTAATACTAGGTTCCCAGCCTGCCTACCCTGCTATATACGGGATACAGCGTGAAGCTGAGAGAAAATCGCACTAAAGCAACGTTTTACTACAGGAAACTTAATGAATAATAAATATCACGATAGAAACTGTCTGATAACCTGTAGAATGTAGTTCATTAACAACACAGGGTCTCTGAGGAAATAAGACATCCTTTGAAATTTTATAACCACAGACTGATCAAGGCTATACCTCATTAAAATGCTACTGCATTTATTCCTTTGTTTATATAGACTGATGTTACTTAAAGTGAAAATGTAGTATATTTACTCTACAGAGTAGTTTCTATAGAGTATACGTAAGTCTGTACGTTTTTTTACTTACTATATTTTATTAGTATCATCAAATTTATATTATTATAATATAAATGGTTACTTACAACTAAGGCTGGCAAAACCTGATCGTTTTTTTATGTTACTAAACTATACTATAGAAGGTTGTAAGCCTTCAAAAATATCGTATAATAAAAATATACAGCAGGTAACAATATACATAGGTCAACGTTATTCAGAAATGATAATAATAGACATTTATTTACTCCTAGCGGCCCCCGTGCGACTTCGCCCGCTTGAAATATACGACATTAGCCAAAAATAATATAAAGCGGTAATATTATTTAGGGCGTGGCGCAAGGGCACAAGGGTGTGACTGTAATCGCGAGTGTAAAAGTGGGTAACGAGTGTCTTAATATTAGGTTCCCTCTCCCCTACCCTGCTATATACGAGATACAGTGTGAAACTGTAAAAAAATAAAGAATTTATTATAAATATTATTTTAATCTACGCAACAATTATAATTTCATTTGTTGTTAATACAATATGTACTTATTTGCAGATGCGGCATCAGCGACGAACGTCGACTTTGACGGCGGCACTGTGGGTGTTTTTTACGATTGTATTACCAACTGAAACACAAATGGCGAATCCTATTTCATCAGTAATGCAATTTTTACAAGAAGGTACAAATCAACTAGATAATGAACCACAAGATCAACAGAATCTCCTTTCCGAATATGATTTCATAATAGTGGGCGCAGGCACGGCTGGATGTGTACTAGCAAATCGATTAACAGAAATACCCGAATGGAAAGTCCTTTTGATAGAAGCAGGTTTCAATGAAAACTTTGTTATGGATATACCAATTTTAGCAAATTATTTACAATTTACAAATGCTAATTGGAAATATAAAACAAAACCTTCAGATAAGTATTGTGCAGGATTCGAAAATAAGCAGTGTAACTGGCCACGTGGTAAAGTCATCGGTGGATCCAGTGTCTTAAACTACATGATTTATACTAGAGGGTCACAATATGATTACAACAATTGGGAAGCAATGGGCAACCAAGGCTGGGGATGGGATGACGTCCTTCCATATTTCAAAAAAATTGAAAACTTTAATATACCTTCATTTGACGATGATAAATTTCACGGCCATGATGGATATTTAAATGTAGAGTACGCTCCGTTCCGTACATCTAAAGGAAAGGCATGGGTTAAAGGTGGTCAAGAATTAGGTTTCAAGTATAATGATTTTAATGGAGCTAATCCAGCTGGGATATCTTTCTTACAACTTTCAATGAAGAATGGTACCAGACACAGTTCCAGTCGAGCATATTTGCATCCAATAAACAAAAGAAATAACTTACATGTATCAAAAATGAGCATGGTCACAAAGCTTATCTTAGATAATACAAAAACTAAAGTAATAGGTGTAGAATTCACCAAACGCGGTAAGAAACATAAAATTTTATCGAAAAAAGAAGTTATTGTATCAGCAGGTGCAATAAATTCTCCCCAACTGTTAATGCTTTCTGGCATTGGTCCAAGAGACCATTTAGAATCCTTAGATATACCAGTAGCCAAAGATTTGCCAGTAGGTTATAACCTGATGGATCATATCGCAGCTGGTGGCCTTCAATTTCTAGTCCCAGCACAAAATTTGTCTGTATCAACGGCATATATTATAAGCCATTTGGACTTAGTGTTCAAATGGATGCGGTCTCACAAGGGACCCTTGTCATTACCTGGCGGTTGCGAAGCATTAGTCTTTCTAGAATTAAAAAATAAATTTAATATTACCGGTTGGCCTGACATAGAGTTGCTTTTTATAAGTGGTGGATTAAATTCCGACCCACTTCTGCCACGTAATTTTGGTTTTGACGAACAAATTTACTCTGAAACATATGGCGCCTTAGGTAGTAACGATGCCTTTATGGTATTCCCAATGCTTATGCGACCAAAATCGAAAGGTAGAGTAATGTTGCGGAGCAAAAATCCTAAAGTACACCCAACAATCATCCCAAATTACTTTGAATACTCTGAAGATTTACAGAAAATTGTAGAAGGTATCAAAGTAGCAATAGAAATTTCAAGACAGCCATCAATGAAGAAACTGGGAACGAAAATATATGACGTACCTATACCCGAATGTTTAAAGTATGGGCCATTTGGAAGTGACGCATATTTCGCATGTCAAGCACAAATGTTCACGTTTACAATTTATCATCAAAGTGGAACGTGTAAAATGGGCGCTGAAGCTGATCCCTCAGCTGTTGTAGACCACAGATTAAGGGTACATGGAATCACTAATTTAAGAGTAATCGATGCTAGTATTATGCCTGAAATTGTATCAAGTCATACAAATGGCCCAACCTTTATGATAGCAGAGAAAGGAGCAGACATGATCAAGGAGGATTGGAGAAAACAATGACAATAACTTAACAAAATCTAAGCTAAGAAATTAAACAAAGCTGTGATGTAAATTATTTAAGTGGATTTTGATGTAGTAGAACGAGCTTTATCAATATTAGTTAAGCATAATTATATTATATAAGATATTAATAGCATTTAGTAATAACGCTATATCCCGCAAACAACAGGGTAGACAAAGGGAACCTAGTGTTAAGACACTCCGTTCTCCACTTTATTAATAACGATAAGTATTGAAAAATTATAAATTAATAATGTTATAATAAATGTGCAATATTTGAATGTCTATGTAGGATATCTAAAAGAATACAGATATGAATATGTATTAAATAAAATTATGACGGGTATTTATTTATTTTTTCATCATTTTTTAGCTTAAGTTATTCTTAGCGCATACGAATAGGATAGAGAGAGAACGTCGTTTTAAGTCAGTACGTTTTCTACACTGTGCGCTCTAATTAGATCCGATCTAATCCGATAATAAATTATATGATAAATACAATTCACACCTATAAATAGAACCTACAAACATAGCGTCAACTCGGCGTTGTTCCTTCTCAAATTTTCTTATAAAACAGGATAGATGTCATCAATATACCTAATCTCTCTTAAATATTTAAGTCATCCAACGTTGTGGAACTATTATTGTATGATTTAGCAAAACGCTATTATCTCAACTTCCCTCTTTAAAATATTATTTTATTTAATTAAAAATAGATAAATTATTGATTTAATTTTTAAGATTTAATTGACTTTTTTTTTGCTCTACGCTGTATCCAGCACATAACTAGATAAGCAAAGGGAACCTAGGAACCTAGTCATAAGACACTCTGTTCACATTGAGGCACCTCCGTTCCTTCGAGTTCTCTTTCCGCCGAATTTTCTTTGCCATTGTGTTTTGAGTGGCGGAACTCGACATTAACAAATTTAGTTTTTAATTATAAAGAAGGCCAGACGAAGCGCAGGGGCATAAGCGTGTGACTGTAATCGCGACAGGTTGTTATTTTGATTCCCGCTCGAAGAATATCGATCGAATCGATATTTAATATTTTATAGTCCATATCATTTCGTAATACACAAGTCCTAGAAACACATGAGTATACTTGAAAATTGGAGTAGCCCTTATTTTGTTTGGACTAGTATAGAATACAAAAAGCGTTCGATACCGTATTACACTCGAACGTATAGAAAACGCTATAAGTACGAGGGGTAATAAATAAATAAATAAATACAAATAATCCAAAACATATATAACATCAATACAGGTAGAATCAAACTAAAAACAACTGGCTCATCTTTCCCTATAAAAAGGGGCGTCAGGCAGGGAGATCCTCTGTCGCCAACAATAATTATTGCTGTCCTGGAATCGATAATGAGAAAACTGGATTGGAAAACACATGGAGTTAATATCGACGGTAATTACCTGAGCCATCTCCGTTTTGCAGATGATTTGGTTCTCTTGTCAGAATCTGGCATACAATTATGGCATATGATACAATCATTAAACAAGGCAAGAAAAGTTAAACTGGAAATGAACTTATCAAAAACAATGCTCATGACCAATAGTAGAGATAAGCAACAACGAACCACTCCACTACTCGAATAAGTACGTTTATTTAGGAAAGCAAAACTCCGACACAAGGAACAAAGAGTGGGAAATACGCACACAAAGCACCGGGAGCAGAGGAACTGGAGTGTGAAGGAAATATTCAAAACCAATCTACCCGTTAAATGGGAAGCTAAAGTCATGTCATCTTGTCGTCTACCGTGCCAAACATAAGCATCAAACAGGCAATCAGACTTGGAGATACACAAATAAAATTAAAAACATTTTTTTAACCTGCCAGCGCGGTCTCGAGCACAGTGTGTTAAACAGCGTATGTGAACAAAAGTCAAAACACACAAAACTAAAAAGCATCATAAAATGCAAAGACGTTCTAATCCACGCACAGACACTAAAATGGAGATGGGCGGGGAATGTAGCGCGAATGCACGATAACAAATGAACTAAAAGAATAACCACGTGGAGCGGTCCAAAAGGAAAGAGACATATAGTGAGACCTCACACGAGATGGCAGGGCAATGCAATTAGAGTATCTAGCCCAAGCTGGATCACAACCATCCATGATAGACGATCATGGTCCCTTTTGGAGAAAGCTTCGGGTGAACCGAAGAGAGATTCTTGCGGATCACTAAAAAAATGGTTAAATGAAATTAATTTAGTTAAATTTAAAATAATATGTTATGACTAGGATAGAATATAGTAAAATAAATTGGAAACCATTACATTGTATATTAACGCACCGATTACGTATGCAAGAAACAATAAAAACTTTTTAACTTTTTATTTTTTATTCTAGTAACACGTCACTTTTACCTTTTAACAATTTTTTGACGAAGCATCTGAATCGAATAATCAAATAAATATGTAATAAGTGAGCTTTTGTATTGGACACAGCCAATTGTTAGGTTTTAGCTTGTTTTTTTTACCTTATTTAACCAACGAGTAGCTTATAAGTTAGTAAATAATAATCTTGTAGAAATAAATAAAAAATAAAATAATATTAAGGCCAATCGTGGCGCAGGGGCACAAAGTGTGACTGTAAACGCGACTGGTTGTGGGTGCAATACTCACTCTAGGAAATGAAATATTTATTAAAATTTATATTTATTTTTCTCCTCTCTGGTTGAGGCAAAGCGGAATTCGGTAAAAAGTCTTAACACTAATTCTCTCTGGCTATCCTGCTGTGGGATTCAGCGTGAAGCTGATTCTTTTATTTAATTTTATAATTAAAAAATGAACTCAGCTTAAGAAGTTCATATTTATTTATTCAGTTAATTTTAGATTTTGTTAATACAGTGACATCTAGCGACAAAATGGCAAACTCTAATAAAAACTTTAATAAAGCGTTTAAGACAAACCGCAATCAATCCAATTGGCCCAAAGGCCACACCATGGCAGATTTTCGTTACGATATAAAACCAGAAAGTCGCTGTGCGCATACACCCAACACCGGTAAGTAGGTTCTATCAGGAAATATGGTGGTTGGGTGGTGGTTACTTTGGCAGTTATTAGGTAAATAAAGTGCATAATACGGAACCTAAATTTCTTTAAATTATAAATTTCGACTTTTTCATATTTTTTTGGGAATAATATTAGAAACGACGTTGACTGCCAGACACTAATATCATGCTATGATATTAACCCACTATCAAAATGAATAATAAATTGTTCTTGTTGTAACTTTGCTATATTATGCACAATATTAGACGTTCTAACTCTGCTTCGCTACAAAACAAGAATGCGAGCAACAAATAGAGATAAGCAAAGATAAACCAAATTAGTGATCGTTTCTTAACTAATTTATTCTACTCAGAATGCATTATAAAAATGGAATTCAAAAGTAATTGACAAACACAAATAAAAATATAATATACTATACATATACATATAAATGTAAATAAATTATTTTGCGGCGTTGGGTTCTGCCACTCAACACGCAATGCCTCCAGAAATCGGCAGAAAGTGGGGAACGGATTGCCTTAACACTAGATTCCCTCTGCTTACCCTGCTGTGTGCGGGAGCTGGTTAATAAATTATTCCTAGAATTTAGAATGTTATCTAAATTAATTTAGTGGTTTGCCTTTAAAAATGTAATCAATATATAAGGCCATTTAGAAAATTTATAAACACAATATAAAATTAAAGATCGACTCATTTCTTATTTGGAAGGAAAAGTACTCAACAGTGGTGTTAGTGTATTTCTGAAAATCCCGCTAATACTGGCAGTGAAGGTACGAAGAAATTTAACGAAATCTCTTTACATATACAAGACCACGGCGATGTAATTCGATCAAATATATATTCCTTGACATTTAACATAGTTTTACACCTTCGCGTTTCTAATAGCAATAATCTTAACCGTATATTGCATAATAAGTTATATTAAAATGTTGTATCAAGACGCTTTTTATCAGTAGTTAGCATCTATTGGTAAACTCTTCGATGAATATTATACCATCGAATAACCGATTGATACAATTTATTATTAGCTATAGTCTACAGAAACATAAAGTAGTATAATAAAATATGTAATTCAAAAGAAAAAAAAACTTATCGTAGAAAAATTCGTATTTTATTTCGAGCGTTTTTTGTTAATATATTACATATATATTATATGTAAATATTATATATATATATATATATATATATATATATATATATATATATATATATATATATATATATATATATATATATATATACACATATATACAAAGATAAAAAAAAACAAATCGAGTTTGTAATTTTTTGTAAAGTACATTTAAATTGTATTTATGTATACGAAGGTTGCTGCTCCAATTAATGTAAAGCATAAGACTAATATTACATTTATCGAATGACATTTCAATGTCTTTTCAATTATTTTATATATATATACTTAACTAGCGGCCCCCGTGCGGCTACGCCCGCTTGAAATATACGAATGTTCATTTAAGAAAAACCGATCATACGCGAATCGGACTCGCCCACAGAGGGTTCTGTACCAATTTCAGGATTATTATTAGGAAATTAATTATAATTTTAAGTTAACAAACTTAGGTTTTTTACTTTTCTGATGTTTCCTTTATTCGTATTGTAAGATAATTACTTCGTCCTAAATTTCATAACTGTAGGTATTCGGGAAGTCCACTATAGGTTTTGAATAGGCGGTGAATTCCATACAAATTGAAGCAAAAATGATACACAAATGCTCATATCTTTTGAATGCGTTATAGTAGAAACTTAAATTCTATGCTCCAAAGAATTGTAAACCTGAATATCTTCTATTAATTTCAATGCAATCTCAAGTAAAAAGCTCTTGACAGAAAGACAGGAGACCAAAAATATTATAGAGTATTTTTTTGTTAGTAAGGGTTCCGTTTTTTTCTATTTAAGTACGAAACTCTAAAAAATAATAAATTATGTTAGTTTGGTTATGCATTCAGTGTTTTGGTAATTGATTTGATTTTCGTATTTAATAAAAAAAATGTTGAGTTATTTTACCTCTATCTAAGTAAATTGTAACTATACGCAAACGGCAAATTAAGTTTTTCCCACATTAAAGTCCGATTCCGCAGCATTTCCGGATTAAAACAGGTTATATATTGCGCCACAAATCTCTATCTATCATTGAGAAGTTTCAAGCACTACGTGGCAGCTTGAGAGGGTGTCAACTTACATTGGAGAGTCCTAAATCATGAAATCTCAGTCTTTATTGTAATCATATAATCTCGAGTCCTTCTCACCATTATACAAATAATAATTTACAAACAATAAAACGCTGAAAACTAAAGATTTGGCCAATTCAATATAACAGTTGTATAAAATAACTGTTTTAAAAAATAACAACTTTGTATAACAAACGCACAGACAGAACTTCAACTATTATAAAATTTTATAATTTTAGACATCGCAGTCTAATTCCTTTTTTAGTACAATTTAACATTCATTATAAATAAACTACCTACAATTTACGTAACTTTTTTTATACGTTTTCTTAATAAGTACAAGTTCACTTTTCAAAAATACATTTCCTGTCCAACTGATAAAAGAAATATGAGGGGTAATCTAACTCATATGCCTATATTAAAATCACAGATAAAAAACGTAGAGACCACCAACCAGACACGTAAAACTTACATGAAACACCCACCTGCTTGCATCGGGTGTTAATTATACATATTACATGTAGTGACATGTGAGTTTGATTTTTTTTTCAGCTTCACGCTGTATCCCACACACAGCAGGGTAGGCAGAGGGAACCTTTCCCCACTTTCCGCCAATTTCTGCAAGCATTGCGTGTTGAGTGGCGGAACTCAACGCCGCGCTTTCCCCTCGACACCAGAGCGAAGAAATGAAAATATAAATATTCCATCTCCTCGAGTGGGGATCGAACTCAGTCGATTTATAGGCACACTTTGTGTCCCTGCGCCACGACTGGCCTCTAAGTTTGATAGGATGCTATAATAAAACTTAATAAAATTTAGGCTAGTATAATAAGTATTTTAGTATTATACAGTATTAAAAAGCTATAGTTTTTATAACAAATATTAAGTTGTAGTAGAGAGTGGACGAGAAATTAGAAACTATCTAATTATATAAGAATTAATTAAGATTGTTACTTACACCTTTAGTGGGATGATATGTGCATCAAGCCGTTATATTTTTTATTAATATGTTGAGACTGACCTGCAACAAAAAAATAATATTAGTATTGTTAACTAAATTAAAATTAGCTTCACTCTGTATCCCGCACACAGCTGGGTAGGCAGAGGGAACCTAGTGTTAAGACACTCCGTTCCCCACTTTCTGCCGAATTCTGGAGGCATTGCGTTTTGAGTGGCAGAACTCAACGCCGCGCTTAACCTCCACACCAGAGCGAAGAAATGGAAATATAAATTTAAGTAAATATTTCATCTCCTCGAGTGGGGATCGAACCCACAACCAGTCAGTTTTGCAGTCACACCTCGTGCCGCTGCGCCACGACCGGCCTCAAGTCAGTCGGGACCTATTTAAATTATGCGGAGTTCCTGGTAAAGATTTTATTGATTGAAGAATTACTTATAGGTCCCGACTGTTAATCCTAATAAACTATTGGACTTGTTTATTTTCTTTTTAGTTTTATGCAGTCGGGGTTTTTGTTTTTACAAATATTTTTTTGTATATTTACGTCTTCAAATAACTCTTTTTGTGTAAAAAATGTTTGCACATGCAGACCATGTACGGGACAAATATTTAAGTTTTGCAGCTTCATGAAATATTAAAAATATTTTAAGCAAATTATAAAAAAAATATATACTTTACGAAATTAATGAATTATAGTTTGCCTATAAATTGTTCAACGATATAGTTTTAGGCAAAACGCTGCTACTACAATTTTGCTTTATTTTTCTTACAGTCAAACTTAACAGTACGGCTTGGAGACAAATATTTTACATTATGAGTCATATATGACCGATATCAATCATTGGCCAATCGGTGTTTTGGCGGAGCGACACAGCTCTGCTGATGAGCCCATGTTCTTTGAGGCTTACTTGGCTTTGTTTTTCAAATGATCACGATAATGGCAGTCGCTCGAAATTTTAAGGCCCAATGTGCTGATACTGGACTCGACTATTAAGGGCATGTTTTGTGTAAACCTGTGTCTTCTTGGGATTGAATTGAACCAATTTCCTTTCACCCCATTTGGAAACAGACTGGAGGGATGCCTCAACTAAAAACACAAGTTTATTTCGGCGCTGGTTGACGTTTTTCCTAAAAAGAGTAAACAGCGTGCAAAGCAGTAAATTCTAGAATCTTCAAGCATGTCATTAATATTCAGAAGAAGCAGCGTAGGACGTTGCCTTGCGCCCAATGAGAAAAATTTGCAAAAATTCTCGAGAAGGTCATAGGATGGAAGTTTAGCAAAGAGCATCCATGCCACACTCGATCAATAGACCTGTAGTTAGATGGATCGGACCCATCGCCTTTCTACGGAATCTGGTGGATAAGAGGCCTTTTTCACGAGTCTGGGACTACGACGACTGAGTAAGAGTGCCGAAACAAACACATTAACGCCGGTGTCAGCTCAGGAGAATAGAGCACTAAAGGAGAGATGCTATCTGGCCATCTCGGATGTCCAAAAACGACAGAGCTCGCCTAACTGCTTTTTGGCTGAACTTAGCCTCAGGCATTGAGCTATGGCATCGCGAAATGGCGGCGTTGTTCCTCGGTCATCCAAAGTTAAGTTCGAGGCAAAGACAGCTTCCAGGAGATTCTTTCTATTTTTCTTTCAACGTATGGACCAAGATGTCATTTCGTGTGTATAATAACGTAACGAAGGCTGGCTAAAGTTACTAAGCGCCGCCTTTGGGAGCGCCCAAAACTAATTAATTTCGGACGGGTAGCTCTCAAGCTTCTCGCTGATTTTGGCGGTATGCTCAAACGTTGCTGGCAATTTGCCACTTAAAGTGACGACTGTACCTTTCTAATAGTCTGCGCTTTCGCCTATTTTCCAATATAAGTTGAACAGAACCCAGAACAATAGCAGCTCCATCTGCTTTACCAGATTTCAAGATTCATATGGCATTCTCAACATTTTTATGTCGATTGAAAAACGATCAATCTGCTACATCAAGAATACGCGTATCGCTATAACTAAGGCCAGAGATGTTATCACATTATTAATTTTGTACCTACTTATAAAAAAAATAACTTGTCAATATAATTTTTCTATCTTTACGTATCTTGAATTAGTGCGTTTGGAAGGTGTCTCACTGAGATCCATGTTTATGCGTTCAAATCTTCGAAAAGTAGTTCTCAGATCAGTAAAAAAAATCAGTGCAACACTTGTGTCGTAAAGTCCTAAGATTCCATTGCATAAATCTGCCGGTACTTGTTTTTTTTTATATAATTTTTATTACTCATTCTTTGTAATCGAGTATTCCGAGAATCTGTACTTTATATTTAGGAACTTAGCGAAATTAAAAAAAAAATCAACAAAAACGAATTATCATATTATAAATATAATTTAATGTGATTGCTGCACGATTTTTCTAGGCAACCCTGGTATAATCTATTTTACTATCGTATATCATTCTTAAAAATAATATTAATTAAAAAACAGATACTTCTAGATTTATGCAATGGGATCTCGACCTATAAAGCTAAGTAAGATCCTTATTATTTAATTTCACTATCCAGGAATCTATAATCCAAAAAAATAAATGAAAACGGATTGAGTAGTATTTCACAGCTAGCTTACTTCATACCTTAGTACAAAAAACGTATGTGTAAAAAATAATGAATATGCTTCGCCAAGTACAATATATGTATAAATTGAAAGGTAGTTGATTGAGAACCTGTTTGTTAACTGTCACTTATATTTATTTTATGGTAAACAGAGTCATCACAAAATATTTAAATTGAAGTGGTTTTGACTATATAGGTACCTCATCATTATAATAAAAGATTTTATTGATTATTTCCTTCAACTATAATCAACTGGTTTGTAAATATTTTTTCCGCGAGTAGTATAAATCTTAATAATAGCCAATCTCTTACTAACAATCTAATTTAGAACGGGCATAAAGTAGGTTAAACATAGTTTTATCTGATATAAATTGCGGCATTTGTTCTTTTTACTGAATAAAACGTGTATAATAAAATAAGAACATGCATATTATTATTTCAAATTAATGGTTAAGTGTTAACTTAAAAGGAATACAAGTTGTAAAACGACATTATGTTGGTTTTTGATGTGATGGGGTATTGAACTTAACAACCTCTAGGTCAGGGATTCCCAACCTTTTCTTGATCGAGGACCATTTTTATATCATTTTTGTTAGCAGGGACCACTATGTAGGTATAATACATATAAGCTGTGATAATAATCAAATAGAAACTGTAAGCGCAGTGTCACAAGTGTGTGACTGTAAACGCAACGGTAGTGGATTCGATTCCTAATGGAGGAAATAACATATTTTTTATTAATATTTTTATTTTTTCACCCTGCTAACAAGGTCATTTAAATTTTCAACACTTCAGTTCAATTCTAGCTTTGACCGTGTTATAGGACAGAGGGGTATCTTGTATTTTTTGGCCTCCAATTTAAAACCTTTTTCGACGGCTATGACCAAACATGGTTTCACGAGTGTTTCTCCGACTTTGTGAGGCTTTTTTTAGACAACTCCTACCACGCTTACATTATATGGCTTCCGCCATGGTCGCTCAGCCGGTGATTTTTTGGTTTACATACTCCACAGTTGATCTGTGGCTATCGAAAGCAAGAGAAAGAGCCTGGCAGTTAGTTTGGATATAGCGAAAGCCTTCGATTAGGTGTGGCAGGATGGGGTCCTTACAAAATTTCTATCCTTCGGGCATATCGGAAATGTTTACAGGTGGATCGCCAGCTTTCTCACTAGACGAAAAGTCGCGGCCAGTAGCAGCATATTAGGCTTTAGTATTTTAAGTGACTGCCAGCATCGTAAGTATCTAGAAAGATGGGCCAAAGTGGCCTCAAAGAAACCGAGGTTAGCGGCAGAGTACAATTTTACGCCAAAACATCGATTGACAATGTATAGAAAATTAAAATCGTTCGCGGACAAAATTTAGGCTACGGACCACTGGTTGGGAACCATTGCTCTATGGCACTGGTTCCCAACTAGTAGTCTACGGAACACCAGTGGTCCGCAGAAGCCTAAATATGGTCCGCGAACGATTTTAGTTTTATAACTGGGGATGGTGAGGCGAAGTTTCTGTTTGATTATCACAGGTAATTTTTATTATACCTACATGCATAGTGGTACCTGCTACCAAAAATTATATAAAAGTGGTCCTTGATCACGAAAAGAATGGGAAGCCCTGCTTTAGGGCAACGAACTTACGATATGGTCAATCAAAAACTGTTCATTATGATCATAAGCATTCTTTTGAAGTGAGTTAAGATAGCTACATCCAAATAAATCCAACTGTAAACTTGATCGATCCATGACCAGACCAAGATAATATTTAAGAACATCGCTTATTAACCCATAGCTAACATACTACTTCACAATTTATTAAATTCATTAAGTTAGTACCCTTAGACCTTTCCTTTCTCTCATATAAACAATGTAATCGTATTATTTCAAAAACATTTTATGTTAACAAAAAATAATACTAAGCTACATATACATCGCTGAGTGTATTACAAAAAACGCCTCCAATAACATCATTTTTATCTTCGGATTTATATGTTAAAAATATTTAAATACAAATGGCCATAAAAAGTACACAACACAATTAAAAGTACATAAATATTGTTAAAATTTTGGCTCATGTGAGAAAAAAAATATTAAATGTTAAATTATACCCTGCGTGAAGCTCATTTAATTTAATTATTTTTTTAATTAAAAACATAATTCATATAGAATATTATGGTCACCTTTCTTATAATTCACATCCATAATAAATTTACAAAAAAATCTAAAAAAAAATCTAAACGTAAATAAATATTAATCATATATAAAACTAACGTTATTTACTAGTTATAATGAGATACATAAATAAAATTAGGAATAATACGTTAGTAGAAAAACAAAAATACATCTCGTACAACCCGTAGTAAACACAATTCAGATCGCCGGAGGCCAGTCGAACAAACCATCGCTTGCGTTTTGGACGTACATTATATATGTAGTCATTAATATTTCTTAAGTAGTGAAAATGAAAATTAATATATATAATTACACAATTTTTTTATTCGTAACTATAGTTCAATGTTCTTATAACATAGACGACCAGGACATTACAATTGAGAATTATGACGACGATTTCGAATCTTCGGAGAGCAGAAGTAGCAGGATGCTCTGGTCGCAGTCCCAGAATCCGATTATAGACAAATTTTTGCAAGTGATAGGAGGCAACCAAAACACTAATGGGGACTTTTTTAGTTTTCTAAGAGACTCTTATCCTTTACCAAAAGGTGAGTATAACGTAAAAAAAATAACAGATCTTATACAATTATAATGATCCATTATTACAATAACATATTATAAGCCATATATAACAAAACTTATAAATTTATTAGAATATTTATCTGCTTTTATATATATTTATACTAACTCCCTGGCAACTAGGATATTTACATACCAAATTTAATAGTTAATAATATTTTTAGTGTTTTTGTTTATTTAATGACAAAGAAAGAAATAACATAATTTCTTATAATGAAATGTATGTATATCTATACATAGAAATTAAAACAGACAGACCCTGTCTATTAGTTTTAGGGTATGTCTTTTAGGGTTTGTCTGTGATTTCAAAATAACCGTGTTTTTCATTGTGCATAGAATAACGATATGCACTTTGAATTAAACACAAACAAACAATTTTATAATTTTTGTTCATTTGTCTGTCTTTCTGTTAGTCTGGGCTAATCTCCGGAAGTTTTTGGAATTCTCCAGCTGAACCGATATATATGGGACTAGCACTCAAAGAAAGAGTGGGTTGTGGGTGTAGGCTTCTTTTTATTTCTGCAAAATACTTTTTGAAAAACTGCGTTTGCTGTGCGCGAGTGCCTACCGCCTACCTAGTAGTAATGTGAAATAACTAAATATTTAAATACGACATTCCCAAAAGACTTAAATCGTGATTTATTTAGTCGCTAACAATATTGATACCCATACTAAAATAATACATTTTTTTTTCTTAAATACTTCAATATTTTTTTTTTCTTAAATACTTCAATAAATCGATGGCCCCTATGTAATGTATCGAAAGTGAAAAACCGCAAATGTTTTTATCGCTCTATTAATGTACAAAAAGTGTAGTAAAAAATTTTAAAAATTATTTATTTTTGCGTTTTTTAAACGTGTACGTAAAAGAAAAAAACTCTTGTTAGTTGTTCAAAACAGCAGCAGAGAAATTTGTATTTTTTTACTACCTTTACCAAAGAAATATTAGAATGTTTTAAAAATTATTATTCCACACTTAAGAATGAAAAATATTGATTTAGAAAACGTATAACAATTTGAACGTAGCGAGATATGAACCCGCGGTCTCTTGCATGTACTTTTAAATTTTTGTACGTTTCCTAAATAATAAAATATTCGAAAAGTTCAAGCGGACGAAGCCTGCGGGAGCCATTGGTATATAATAGCCCAAGATCCCCGGGCCCTCCGACCTCCGCCATTTTAGCAAAGCTGAAATTTTGAGGACTATTAGGCGAATATGTAGTAAAGACAATATGCGTACTCACTAACTTGAAAGTGGGGCCCTTGCAGAGGTAGTGCCAAATAAATGTAGGTCTGTCTGGGGGGATGATTGTGCCATCGAATTGTATTGTGAATAAGTAATATATGTTATATTTGCCAGCACAACATAGTTTGACCGAATTTTAAACAACCTTTAGGGCGTCTGACAGGAGTAAAGGCCCACGTCAAGGCTCTGATAATAAAAAATATTATTTTTTTACATTATTCTTAAAAACGTATTTAAATATGCGCGTTTCTACTTTAACGTAGGTGAGCGTGTACTTCAAGTTGGCGCTACCTCTGAAAGGACTCTATTTTAAAGTTAGTGAGTACGCATACAGTCTCAACTACATGTTAGAGTATATTAATTCTCAAAATTTCAGCTTTTCTAAAATGAGGCAGGTCAGTGGGCTCTGGGATCCAGTGTATAGTATATTATATCCACAACGCAATTTAAGCCATTCAGATTGTAAATACAAACGAAGCATTTATTGTATTATAATTAATGATATTTTTAAAGGCGATATTTTTTGGTCTAACTTATCACGAATATGTTATAGAACAATTAAAATAAAAACTTCCATCGTTTTAAATGGTCGTGTAATAAACACAAATAATTGATGTTGTTTATTATATTCTTATATCTGTACTTAACTATTGTATTTAATACCGCGTGATAGTAAATTACATAGAATTAAATTAGTAGTGCGACCTAGCGATACAGAAATATTGTTGAAATCGATCACCTTGGCTAAAGGAATATAAATATATAAAATGAATAAAGGTTTTTTTATATATACAGTATGTTCCTTTTTTCACGTTGTATCTCTGACGTAGCATGGTAGGAACCTGGGAACCTAGTGTTAGTTTTCCATTAAGACATTTCCGTTCCCCACTTTCCGCCAAATTCTAGAGGCATTGCGAGTTGAGTGGTGATGATGATACATACATTTATGTGTTATATAGGAAATCATCGATACAGTGTGAAACTGATTTAAAGTTTGTATCTTAGACTGTCATTCACACGAAGAATATTACAATAATTTGTATCAAATCTTTGCATTACTATGTAATAAAATAACAAATATTCTAAGAAAGAAAAACCGATATCGAAGTGATTCTAGACAAGTTTAATATATGTATAACAATAAATATTATACGCGAAGCGGAAAATACCTCTCTGTATGCCAAAAATATACGATTTGTATTATCATAGTTAATCATGATTTCTACTTAAAAAAATATTATAGATTATTTTAATCACACAGATTATTGAATGACATCACATGTTACTTTAAAGACTTTAATAAAATATATAAAAATTAAATTAGCTTCACGCTGTATCCCGCACACAGCAGGGTAGGCAGAGGGAACCTAGTGTTAAGACACTCCGTTCCCCACTTTCTGCCGAATTCTGGAGGCATTGCGTGTTGAGTGGCAGAACTCGACACCAGAGCGAAGAAATGGAAATATAAATTTAAGTAAATATTTCATCTCCACGAGTGGGGATCGAACCCACAACCAGTCGATTTTGCAGTCACACCTTGTACCGCTGCGCCACGACCGGCCTCTAATAAAATATATAAACGAATTTTAAAACTCAACCAATATGCACAAAGTTAAAGAATATAAAAAGATAAAAATAATATTTTATTTTTCTCTTTTTATTTATATTCTTTATCTTTGTGCATATTTAAAGACGATTGAAAATTTATAAATGCAATGATACTTTTATTATACCTATTTACTAATTAAAATTAATTATTTTTAAAGTCGGTGCCAATTTGGATAAAATATCCGTCTGTGATTCATAAGTCAGGAACGGAAGTGCCTTAATGGGAACGGACTGTCTTAACACTAGATTCTCAGTTTACCCCTGCCTACTTCGTTATATACGGGATACAGCGTGAAGCTAAAAAATATATCAACCGCTCTTTGTGTTTTTAAATACGGACGGGCCTTAATTTTAAACATTTTTTTAGAAGTACCTAGTTGTTTTCTTTAAATATATATATTTTGTATAGATAAATATTTAACACGATGTGTTCAAGGTCTCAGAAAATTGATTATTATTTTTTTCACATAGAAATGAAGGTCCAAATGAATTGTCTTAGAATTTTAATTTATAATTTAAGAAGCCAGTCGTGGACATGAACACAAAGTGTGAATGTATACGCGACTGGTTGTAGGCTTGATCTAATGATCTTGAACCTCACTCGAGGAAATGAAATAATTATATAAATTTATATTTCCATTTCTTCGCTCTGGTGTCGAGGCAAAACCGCGGTGTTGAGTTCCGCCACTAAGCACGCAATGCTTCTGGAATTCGGTGGAAAGTGGAGAACTCAGTATCTTAACACTAGGTCCCCTCTACATACCCTGCTGTGTGCGGGAAAAAGCATGAAGCTGATTTAATTTTATTTATTTTATATTTTAATTTTCAAAACTTTATTAAATTATTGTTAAGATATCCAATCATGCTATATAAATTTGAATTAAGCCATGATAGTACAAGAAATATTTTAATTATTTAAATTCAATTTGGTTTCTTCATTCCAGGTCTCAAAGAGCCATATACGGAGTACGACTTTGTAATTATTGGTGCCGGTTCCGCGGGCTGCGCTCTAGCGTCCAAGCTAACAGAAAATCGAAATGTAACAGTTCTGTTGCTCGAAGCCGGAAAACCTGAAATGATCATAACAGATATACCCGCCGTGGCACCCACCTTTCAGGGGACTGACTATGTATGGCATTATTATATGGAGCCTCAACAAGGAGTTTGCATGGGTATAGTTGGAGTATTTAAATTGAAATTAATTAATATTGAATCTTGTAGGATTTGTGAATTAAATAATAGCGCTAGGCGTGGCCCACTCAGAATCTTTAACTAGCCTTAAATAAATAAGGCTAGTCGTGGCGCAGACAACAAGCGTGTGACTGTAAACGCGACAAGTTGTGGGTTTGATTGACACTCGAGGAAATGAAACATTTAATATTTTCAATAACTCGCTCTGGTGTCGAGGCAAAGCGGGACGTCGAATTCCGCCCCTCCGAGCGCAATGCCTTTAGCGTTCAACGGAAAATGAGGAGCGGAGTGTCTTAACACTAGGCTCAATCTACTTAACGTGCTGCTACACGCGAGATACAGCATGAAGCAAAAAAACCCCCTTTTTCTCCGTACACGATAAAAATGCTAAGCCAAAATATATTTAAGCAAAAAAATATATAAGTAATAATCGATTAAATAAAAAATTCCAGGTATGAAAAACCAGCGCTGTTTTTGGCCACGTGGCAAGGCAATCGGTGGCACAAGCGTTATAAATTATATGATATACACGAGAGGTAGACCGCGAGATTGGGATCGTATCGCCGAAGATGGAAATTACGGATGGTAAATTAAAGCTTATTGGTTTACGCCCAATATTAATATATCTATCCAATCTCTAGATTGGATAGATATATGGAACAATCGAAGATTGACGTAGGAGATAGGTTATTAATATTGAGCGTTAGAGAATATTGGTTCTATCTGATAAGTAGGATGTAGTATCGGCAAAAAAAAAGGAAAATCGATCAACTAGAGTTATTTATTCCATTTCATAAAAGTCGTAAATACATCTAATTATTTAATTTTAAATATAACATTAGAGGGATAAAAAAAATATTTTTATATTCAAAAACTTATAACATCAAAAAATTATTGACACACCAACCGAACAAAAATAACTGCATTCATTTTAGTCGTGGTACATGAAATTTAACCTTGGTATGTTTATTAAGATTCAAAACGCATACATTTTATTATGCTGAACCAAATATGCAAGCAATGCCAAAATAATTATTTAGCAACAATTATTTTCATGATTATATTTAAATCTTGCAATAAACCAAATTACTCTGTCTGAAAAATACTGAATAAACAGGTTACTTATCTATCTTTTTTAACATTTTTTAAAGTGTTAAGTGTGGACTTAGGAAAGAAAAATACTTATTTAGAAAACGTATAAAAATTTGAACGTAGCGGGACTCGAAACCGCGCCTCCTGGAAACCGACCAGGCGATCTAACCACTAAGTCATACGTTCTCATCAAGCGTCGTACGTCGAAATTTTTATACGCTTGTTACAACTTATTTATATTGTTAGCATCTCTGTAGGGAGATTTTTACAAATTTTCCCTACTCAAAGATTATCGTCTGGCAAAAGAGAATGCTATTTATTAAATATTTTCAACATTTTTTAAATGTTATTCCACACTTAACATTAGGTTAATATTAACTTAATAGGAGAGCGGAACTGTTGTAAGTTATTGTTTATCATGTCATGAGATGCATGTTAACATTAACTTACTTATAATATATAAATAGTTAACATTAATATTACATTAAATTTGTATTAAACGTACTTGCTAATGTTTTTTTAACATTTTTAATGTCAATTTAATGGGTTCATTAAATTGACATTAATAATGTTTTTCGGTTGAATATCACAAACTAAAATTTTGCTCTGTAATAACAGAATTACAAGATCCACATAATCTAAATCTATAGATAAATCCCAAAACATCAATGTGCTTTAGAAGTGCAGCACCCACTTCTGTAATATATTGCATAATTTAATATATTATAACGTTACATTCAGTTTTTTAAATAAATTTAATGTATGTCTTTTAGGTCTTATAATGAAATATTGAAATATTATATCGCAATGGAAAAAAGTAACTTAAGAGGCTATGAAAAAGCACCTCATAGAGGGCGCGATGGTGTGATGCCAGTGGAATTTGTGCCAGTAAAGTAATATAATGTTTAAAATATTTTATCCGCAATTCTTGCTATAGAAATATGTATAAATTTTTCTTGTTATGGGTTTCAGAACAAAACTATCTGATATATTTCTTGAAGCTGGTCGAATTCTTGGACACCCTACAGTAGACTACAATGCTCCAGAAACACTTGGGTTTGGAAGAGTACAAGTGACTGCTAGCAGAGGGCATAGATTTAGCGCTGCAAAAGTCTTCCTACACAGCCACAAAAATAGACCGAACCTTCATATTTTACAAGACAGTGTAGCAACGAGAGTGCTTATTAATCCACAGACTAAAGAAGCATATGGTGTGGAATACATGCGTAAGAATATTTTACGCACTGTTTCAGTACGAAAAGAAATTATTCTAGCAGCGGGACCTATAGCTTCTCCGCAACTCTTAATGTTATCTGGGATTGGACCAAAAAGTCATCTTGAATCGGTTGGAGTCCCTGTGATACAAGATCTTCCCGTCGGACGCAAACTGTATGATCATATATGCTTTCCTGGTTTAATATTCTCTTTGAATGTAACAGATATTAGTTTTATTGAAAATAAAATAGTTAATTTCCAAAGTATTATAGAATGGTTGCATAATGGCGATAATGCTCTCGCATCTCCTGGTGCTGTCGAAGGTATAGGGTACATAAAGACAAATATTTCAGATGACCCTGACCCGTCAGTTCCAGATATGGAACTTATAAATATTGGAGGATCATTTGTATCTGATGGAGGACCTGGAGCCAGTAAGTCTGTTCGAAGAGGCATGAGAATAGTTAATAGTATTTTTGATGAAGCATTTGGACCTATAGATGGTAAAGACTCATGGAGTACTTTCCCAATGTTATTACATCCAAAATCATTTGGCTACATGGAATTAAAAGATAAGAACCCTTTTAGTCATCCTCGGATGTATGGTAATTATTTGACGGAGCGTAGTGATGTCGCTACATTTATTGCTGCTATAAGACACGTACAAGCATTAGTGGCAACTGCTCCCTTTCAACGAATAGGCGCTCGCGTTTTTCCAGCTAAATACAAGACATGTAAATCTTTTGTATTCGATACAGATGAATATTGGGAATGCGCAATACGTACTTTGACGGCCACTTTACATCATCAAATTGCCACTTGTCGTATGGGACCTGATGGGGACCCAGAGGCAGTTGTAGACCCCGAGTTAAGAGTAAAAGGAATAAAAAACCTACGTGTAGCTGATTCGAGTGTTATTCCCCGAACTATATCAGCACATACAAATGCACCAGCTATTGTAATCGGTCTGAAAGCAGCGGATTTGATAAAAAACACCTGGAATTTATGATAGAAATTTTATTTATTTTTTGTTTTTAAAGAAATTTAATATTTATTTTTTAACTTTAAATTTTGTTTTATTTTTTCGCGTCTGTGACACAATATATTTTTTAAAAAAATACACGAATTTAGAAATTTTAAAATAATTTATAGACAACAAAAATATACCTAGTCTTTTAAAATTGGAAAGATAATTAAATAATTAAAAATATATAAATTTTGTAAATTTAATGTTCTATAAAGTATATTGTATTGTATTGTAGTGTGTTGTGTTGTGTTGTATTGTATTGTTCTACAAAATAAGTAATTATAATAATTAATAATTAAAAAAAAATAATAATAATAATTTATTGAGGCCGGTCGTGGCGCAGCGGCACGAGGTGTGAGTGTAAAACCGACTGGTTGTGGGTTCGATCCTCACTCAAGGAGATGAAATATTTACTTAAATTTATATTTCCATTTCTTTGCTCTAGAGTCGAGGTTAAGCGCGGCGTTGAGTTTTGCCTTTCAACACGCAATGCCCCCAGAATTCGGCAGAAAGTGGGGAACCGGAGTGTCTTAACACTAGGTTCCCTCTGCCTACCCTGCTGTGTGCGGGATACAGCGTGAAGCTGATTTGATTTTGAATAATTTATTATTATTTATTATTAATTAATTAATTTTATTGTAATTAATCTAATTAATACAATTTCTAACGATTTTTATTTGTATATAATATTGTCAGTCGTGGCGCAGGGGTACAAGCGTGTAATTGTAAGTACGACAGGTTGTGGGTTCGATTCCCACTAGAGGAAATGAAATATTTATTATTTTCGTTTCTTCGCTCTAATGTCGTGGCAAAACGCGGCGTTGGCAATGCCTCCAGAATTCGGCGGAAAACGGGGAGCGGACCCCACCGTGTTACATGCAGGATACTAAGAAAAGCTATATGGGTATAGTAAATAACTTAATACTTTTAATAACACTCTTAAACTTACTCTACTCTAATAAGTATTTAGTACTATATTAATTTTTAAGTATTAATTATATTGAGGTATTTTAAAAAAAAACCAACTTGCATTGGTCACTTTTTTTGATTGATACTGGTAAAACATTGAAAACTCTTTTTCCTCAGAGGAGAAAATCTAGTGTTAAAATTTTCCAACGTCGGTGACGAAATGTTGTTGGTGGTAGAGAGGGAGCCAGTAGTAGAACAGTAAGGACCAGGCCAGACCAGAACTTAGTTATTTAATAAAGCCAGAAAGTTTCTGTGGGCTTACATCCAGCACTTGTAAGTTCTATTAGGGAATATGAATATTGGGTGGTGGTTACTTTGTCAGTTAATAGATAACTAAGATGCAAAAAATTATATCCAACTTTCGTTAAATTATATAGCTAATTTTATTTTTATTTTCTTAGGAATAATATTAGAAATGACGTTGTCCATTGCCAGATACTTAGCATGGTTTTTACTCGCTGCCATGCATCTCCAAATCCTATAAGCTATAAGCGCCTACGCACATATTAGGAGCAAATAATATTTTTTACACATTAGTTAATTAAAATGTTATATTGTTCTTATTATAAATTGTTCTTGAAAGTTATAGACTAAGATCCCTGGACTCCCAGACCTGCGTCATATTAAAAAGATTGAAATTTTGAGGATTATTAGTCCAACATATACTTAAAACAGTTTGCGTACTTATTAAGTTAAGCGCGGCGTTGAGTTCTGCCACTCAACACGCAATGCCTCCAGAATTCGGCAGAAAGTGGGGAACGGAGTGTATTAACACTAGGTTCCCTCTGCCTACCCTGCTGTGTGCGGGATACAGCGTGAAGCTGATTTGATTTATATATATATATATATATATATATATATATATATATATATATATATATATATATATATATATATATATATATATATAATTTGACCCATAAATATAAGCACCCAGACCAATCCGATGGGCCAATTATCCTCCTACACTTGTGTCTTGTGAAGTATTTTAAACAATGCTGGTGTAAAGCACCCCAGCACTCTGCGTCCTGAGAATAATGAGTAGATTCTAAAGTACATACAATACATACTATTGTAACTGTTACTACATATTAGACTACATAATCCGCAAAATTTCAGCTATGTTAGAATGACGTACGTCTAGGCCCTGGGATCTTAGGCTATTACTATATGTAACTTTAGTATATTAAATTCGTAGGCGCTTGTAATTTCAAATAATTTAATGTGGGGATCGAACCCACAACCAGTCGATTTTACAGTCACACTTGCCCCTGCGCCACGACTGGTCTCATGTATGTATAGATTTTGTTTTTAAAAAAAATAATATTATTAGAAAACGATAATAATGCACATTAGTAAATGAATAATTATGTAGTCCAAGCAAGCGAAACCGCAAGCTGGTCACTACTAATAAATGTAACAAATTTTCGAATGGGGTTATCAGCAGTTGTCTCATTATGCTAGGATAACCAAATCTTTTTGCGTTGAATGGTGTATTTACGAAGGATTTATTTAGGCATATTTATGGCAATTATTGGTCGTTATATATGAATATTTCATACAACCAATTGCCCTTGATACAATTTTATTTCAATAATAATATATTAGGATATTTTTGTTTCGGAAAAAAAAAAAATGTTTCGTATTTCGCGCATTACGACTCAAGAGCCTACGATAATATTAAAAGTTATCTACATTTATTTAAAAGCATTTACAAAAAAAGATTTAGTTATTATAAAAGAACCCTGGCCATAAACCTTGAAGTAATATTTTCTTAATATTAAATACTAAGATACAGGAATTCGACAGGTCGCTCAATTAGTAACTTAACTTAACTTAACTTAGCTTCACGCTTTATCCCTTGCGGGGTAGTCAGAGAGAACGGAGCGCCAAACGCTACGGTCTCTACATACCTCTTTCGCCTCGTCCACTGTCATCAACCTCTTCATACATGCCCTTCGGGGGG
>JAATLQ010038280.1:44616-65460 GCA_013421005.1 Heliconius erato x Heliconius himera
TCATAAATCTTTTTTGCCATTCTTTCATCACTCATTCGTTCGACGTGCCCAAACCAGCTGAGCACGTTCTTCTTCATTCTCACCGTGACATCCTCGCTAGTACCTGCCATTCTGTGTACCTCTTCATTGCGGATTCGATCAGCTAAGCTGACTCCGCATATCCTACGAAGAGATCGCATCTCCACAGCATTCATCTTTCTTTCATTCTTCTTCTGTAATACCCACGTTTCGCTGCCGTACAACAGAGTCGGTACCAAAACTGCATTGTGTACGGCCAAACGCGCAGCTGTGCTGACGTTTCGCCGTCTCATCAATGCAGCTAAGGCTCCGTTAACCTTGTTACCGGCAGCAATACGCCTTTCCACATCCATCTCGTATCTTCCATCTCTAATGAACATACTTCCCAAGTATACCACTTCATTCACTTGTTCTAATATCATACTATTTACACTGATCTTGCATTCCGTCCTTTCTTCATCTCTTTCAAAAATCAGAACCTTTGTCTTATTCACATTGAGGGTTAGACCATTACATTCACACCCTTCTTTCAGAGTGGTGACCAATGCCTGCAACTCGCATTCTGATGATGCAATAAGCACTGCATCATCTGCGTACAGCAAGCAATTCACATTCAGGTCACCTACTTTCACTCCCATATCACTTTGTTTCACTCCTTGGAGACAGTAAATAAAAATATTTATTAAATTACGTCATACGTCAGCTTCACGCTGTATCCCGCACACAGCAGGGTAGGCAGAGGGAACCTAGTGTTAAGACACTCCGTTCCCCACTTTCTGCCGAATTCTGAAGGCATTGCGTGTTGAGTGGCAGAACTCAACGCCGCGCTTAACCTCGACACCAGAGCGAAGAAATGGAAATATAAATTTAAGTAAATATTTCATCTCCTCGAGTGGGGATCGAACCCACAACCAGTCGGTTTTACAGTCACACCTCGTGCCGCTGCGCCACGACCGGCTTCCTTTAATTTTATTAAATTGAGTTAAAATAAAATACAGATGGAGGCCAGTCGTGACGCAGGGGCACAACACTAGGTTTCCATTTATCCTCTGCCTACCTTGCTACGCGGAATACAGCGTAAGGCTAAATAAATTTTTCATTATTATCAAATATTTAATGTAAAGATGCCACGAATATTCGACTACTATTTAGGCTTTGGCTACTTACAATTTGGTATCCGACCTATTCGGCTACTTTTTAAAATATTTAGTATTCGGCCGAATAGCACGCAGTATTAGGCCTAAAACTGAATATTAAGAATAAAAACGCTGATTACCAAATTATAAGAAAAACCGGTCAGTCGGCCTTGCCACCGAGGCTTCCGTATTAACCAATTTCAGGGTTATAGGTAAACGGGTACTAAGTACAACTGATAAAAGTAGACAAACTTATGTGGTCAATCCACTCATTTCATATGAAATAAACTACAATTGTAAGTCTGTAACGATTCTTTCTATGAATTTTCCCTTCAAATTTAACCTAAGTTTTAACATCGTGCCAAAATTAAATTAAACAAATAATAGACCCATATGAGGTAGTCTATAAGTTTTGATTACGCAACGAATTGCATATAAAATGCAAAAAAACTTATTTTGAAGCTTGAGCATTTCTGTGTCCCAAGTATCTGGCGACCTGAATATTTAATATTTAAGCTTGATTTAAGGTTCCAAAACCATAAAAAACGCACATGAATAACAAGTCCAAATTTTAAATGAAACTATTTAAACGGATTAATCGCATACATTTAGTATTAGACCTACCTGATGAATCAACCCGTGACCACGGACTACTACTTACCTACCTACGTAGAGTGTTCGAAACGTCGTGTTTCCAAAAGTGTATACTAAATATACGCGATTAATCCTATTCAATAGTTTCATTTAAGAGGAAAATTTCAATATTTATTGATAGAAATCGATTATGCGTTTTACTTCATATTGAATGTTGCCATTCTCTAGTTTTTTGCAAACAAAGAATGATACTTTAACACAAAATTAAACAATAGGTACATCGAAATGAAACATATACACCCGCTTCGTCCTGCCGCGCGCGACGAATAACGACTTTTTGCTGAATATTCGGTCGAAAATTCGGCACTTCGGCGTAATGCTTACCCGAATATTCGCTATTCGGCCAAATCAGTGATCGTGACATTTGGTCACTTTGAATGTTTGTACGTAGGTTTCAGATCGGACAACCTTTTTTTTGTATGTGTGTTCGTCGATTTCTCCATCATTTGTAAATGGATAATAAAAACTATTTTTTATGATGAAATCCCAGGAAAATTGAAGAAGCCTTTAAATTTTATAGGCACGAAGAACCACGTGTTTCATAAAAATTCTCCATAAAAAATCGATATTTTTAAAGTCAGCCAGGTAAGAAAAAATTAACAAAAAATATATCCCACACAAAAGTTAAAAATTAGTTAAAACAAGTACTCAAGTTGCCACCGACTACAAAAAAAACGGATTTTAAATAGTTGAGAACTATTTTTTCATTTTGAAGGAATTAAAATATTATTTTCTACATTTTAGTTCTTGTTTAAGTTTGCGTATATAGATATATAGTTCTGAAGTCGATTTTTTCTAATGATGTCATATAAATACTAGTTGCTATAGAAAATTAATGAAATAATAGATATGGAGAAAAAACAATACTGAGGCACTCGTGGTGCAGCGACAGTGTTTCACTGTCAGAGCGTTCGTTGTGGATTCTGTCCCTTCTAGGGCGGCGCGACGTTGAGTTCTGCCAATAAGCACGCAATATCGCAAAATTTGTTGCGGTAAATGTGCTCTGCTATTAGGAAAACCGTTAAGCTGTTTTTTATTTAACTTGTATGTAAATAGATATATATAAGCAGCGGACTTGAAAAATATTAAAGTCATTGAACTTGTGATGTATTTTGCGATCAAGTTTAATTCCTAAAAAAAATATATCATGATCGAGTCGTTACTTTTTTCTGGTTCTGCACATAAATATTTTTGACAGTTAACCTAAAAATAATTGTAAAAAAAGTCATTTTCAGAGGCTACATAATAATTAATTTACTAATAATAATATAATTTTAAAACCAATATAATAAAACAATTTTGCCGAACAACATTCTCTAAAATGTCAAATACTCTAAACTCTTTCATTTATAAGCCGATTGAAATAAACTATTCTTGAGATCAGCGTGAACAAACGTAGAGACAAACAGAAAAAAAAATATCTATTACCTCACAAAATGCCACCAATATTTTTTTTTCTTATATATATCTTTCATGTACAGACACCGATCCGTCACAATTGTATTTTAAGTATGAATTATGTGATCCCTAAAAAACTGTTTTATGAGTTGTACCTAAATTATTTAATATACAACAGTCTCATTTTGATATTCACGGGAAGAGCATTGGAGCTTAATTGACACATACTCAAATAATAAAAATATTTTTTTACAATGATTAAAAAATATATATTTTTATTTCTATTGTACTTAACTAATTTAGAGGCAATAAATGTCTATAATGAAAGCATGATATTCGAGGACTATGCGATGCCTGTTCCACGTGTTGAAGATTTAAAAAAAATTAGGAAGCGACAACAAAGTTACTCAGGTCCAGTGAAAAGCAAGATTTTGGACGTGATGTCAAACACACCGGCGTACCAGTTCATCCGATCTGAGCCCAACTTCTTCTCAGCTTTCAAAGACCATTATGAAATACCAAAAGGTAATTACCAAATCAAATTTATATTCTTTAAATAATTACCCAACCGAGACCGTCGTGGCGGAACTGTGTGACCGTAACGTGACGGTTGTAGGTTCGATTCTCACTTGAAGGAATGAATTATTATTTGTTAATATTTTCCTTTAGCCGCTCTGGCACCAAGGCAAACGCCCGAAATTGAGTTCCGCCAGTTCAGCCTCTTAAAATGCGACGGAAAGTGGGGAACGGAGTGTCTTAACACTAGGTTTCCTTTGTTAATCCTGCTATATGCGGAGTACAGCGTGAAAATTATAAAAAAAAAGTTTTTTTTTTTTCAAAATAGTTTTTTTTTAAAAAAAGGAGTTATAATATTTAACATAAAATTTTGTTCAAACTGTTTTCAGAATTCAGTGGACCACTGAAAGAGTATGACTTTATAGTGGTGGGAGCTGGATCAGCGGGAAGTGTTCTTGCATCACGACTAAGCAAAGGAGGAAAGGCTTCTGTATTGCTCATAGAAGCTGGTACAGGAGAACCGATATTATCTGGCGTACCAATATTGGCCCCAGTACTCCTTTCGACGAATTATGTATGGCCTTACTTGATGGAACGACAACCTGGAGTTTGTATGGGTATGTATTTTATCTTTATATAATCTAATAGTTTCTATGGAGTCTACTAAAACCATTAACCACCAGTAAACCGTCTCCAGGAAGCCGGTCTTCACTAAAAAATAATTATTGCATATTTATTATAAAAAAAATTGTGTAAAGCCGAGTATTAAATATATTGAAATTACACCATTTTTTTAGCTTCACTCTGTACACAGTAGAGTAGACATAGGAAATTGAGAACTAAATGTTAAGACACTCTGTCCCTATTAAGATACTTCCGTTCCCCACTTTCCACCGAAATCAGGAGACATTGCCTCGTCACTAGAGCAAAGAAATAAGTTTTTTCAGTATTACAACACGCAATGTCCAGAAATATGTAAGTTGGAAAGCGGAAGAGGAAGTTTCTTGATACAAAATAATCTCTGCCACCTTGTCATAAGCGGAATAAACCGTCAAGCTAAAAAACAAACTATATTTTTTATCATAAGTTATTTATTCTATCCAGTTGTGGCGCAGGGACACAAGCGTGAACGTTGTGGGTTCGATTCCCACTAGACTTCACTAGAGGAAATGAAATATTTAATATTTTCATTTCCTCGCATTGATAACGGTAAAACAAATTGGCTACGACGAGTTCATAATAACGTACAATAAGAAAAATATATTTTAACGGTATGAATAAAAATATAGAGATGAAGTATGTTAATAAAAATTTAAAAAAACGAATAAAATTGTTTATGATTAATTGAGGCCAGTTGTGGCGCACGGGCACAAAGTGTGACTGTAAAATCGACTAGCTGTAGATTCTATCCTCACTCGAAATGAAAGAAGAGAAATGAAATATATGTTTACATTTATATTTTCATTTCTTCGCTCTGGTGTCGAGGCAAAGCGCGGCGAAGTTCCACCACTTAAAACGCAATGCCTCCAGAACTCGGCGGAAAGTAGGGAACAAAGTGTCTTAACACTAGGTTCCCTCTGCCTATCCTGCTGAGTGCAGGATACAGCGTGAAGCCGATTTAATTTGATAATTTTTTTTTAGGCATGGAAAATGAAAGGTGTTATTGGCCTAGGGGCAAGGCCGTCGGAGGTTCGAGCGTCGTCAACTACATGATGTACACCAGAGGAAACAAACTTGATTGGGATGGAATTGCAGCTAAAGGAAATGATGGATGGTAAATACTAAATAATATTAATTAATACAAATAATTATCAGTAAAGAAAAAATCACAAATATTGTTTTATCAATCTAATTTATTACACATAAAATTGATAAATTTAATCAATCAAAGTTCTAAAAGATAGCAAAATGGAAAATCCATGGAAAAAAAAACCATGCCATATGTTTAATATCAATAATTTTATACTAAAACATGCTTGTATCAAGCCAAATAATCATTTGAACTTATTTATTTCAATTTTTTTTATTAAATATAAATTTCGAGGCCAGGCGTGGCGCAGCGGCACGAAGTGTGACTATAAAACCGACTCGTTGTGGGTTCGATCCCCACTCGAGAAGATGAAATATTTACTTAAATTTATATTTCCATTTCTTCGCTCTGGTGTCAAGGTTAAGCGCGGCGTTGAGTTCTGCCACTCAAAGGAAATTGGGGAACGGAGTGTCTTAACACTAGGTTCCCTCTGCCTACCCTGCAGAGTGCGGGATAGAGCATAAAGCTGATAAAAATTATAAAAGAAAATATAAATTTTAAATAAGTTTTTTTTTATACCTATGTGTGTTTTGTATTCCTACTTATTTTAGGTCATACGATGAAGTAATGCAGTATTACATTAAATCTGAAAGAGCCAATCTTCGGGAACATAGAAATTCACCTTGGCATGGTGTTAATGGAGAACTAAATGTAGAAGACGTACCATTCAGGTTTAAACATCTACATATAACATACATATAATTTATAATCATATATTTCACAATACAGTAACGGAAGTTAAAATTTTTTTTTTAGATCTAAGCTGTCAAAGGCATTTTTAGACGCAGCAAAGCTATTAGGAAATAAACGAGTCGACTATAATAGCCCTGACAGTTTTGGTTTTAGCTATATACAAGGAACAATTAGTCGTGGAATGAGAATGAGCAGCGCTAAAGCATTTTTACATAATATAAAAAAAAGGAAAAATCTTCACATTCTGACACATAGTACAGTCACTAAAATACTTATAGATCGTACGACCAAAACTGCTGTAGGTGTTGAATTTCAAAGAAATGAACAAAGATATATTATACGAGCTAAAAAAGAAGTAATTCTTTCAGCTGGTCCTATAGAATCTCCTCATTTACTTTTATTGTCAGGAATTGGACCTAAAGAACATTTAGAGTCGATGGATATTGAAGTCATTCAAGACCTTAAAGTAGGGCAGACCCTCTACGATCATATAGCTTTTCCTTCGGTAACATTTACTTTAAACACATCTAGGACAACAATACTTCAAAAAAAAATTTCAACAAACGATGTAGTTCAGTATAATCAATTCGGAGATGGTCCACTATCCTCATTGGCTGGAGTGGAAACCATAGGATTCATAAAAAGTAACATCTCACGCGAAGTGGGCGACATTCCAGATTTGGAATTGTTAAGTACTTGCGCTTCATTTGCTTCAGACGAAGGAGCAGTAGTAGCAAAAGGAATACATATGGCGAATTGGCTATATGAAGATGTTTATAAACCAATTGAAAATATGGAATCCTTTTTGTTATTCTGCATGTTGATACACCCTAAATCTAAAGGTTATATGAGACTAAGATCCAAAGATCCATTCGAACAGCCAATGCTTTTTGGCAATTACTTATCACACCCTGATGACGTTGCAACAATGATTGCTGGAATAAGATATCTTATTAAAATGGCTGAAATGCCATCTTTTCAAAAATATGGCGCAAAATTATATGAGAAAAAATTCCCAAACTGCGAGAAATTTGCCTTCGGAAGCGATGATTATTGGGAATGTGCAATACGAACTATTACAACGACGCTACATCACCAAATTTCAACGTGTAAGATGGGTCCTGCATCAGATCCCGAAGCAGTTGTGGATCCTAAACTACGTGTATACGGGATAAATCATTTAAGGGTCGTCGATAGTAGTATTATACCTAACACAATAGCGGCACATACTAACGGACCAGCCATTATGATAGGGGAGAAAGCAGCAGATATGATCAAACAGGCTTGGGGACTAACTTAAACTATGTATGTTTAATACATAATTTAAGATTATAGTTGATTTCACGTCACACAAATAGGCCGTGTCTTTGTTTGCACGGACATACATATATATTTGAAAATCATCGTGACACTTATAATTAAACTGTACCAAAGTATTACGCAACCGGCTCGCGTAAATAATAGTAAAATGTGATTAAAATAAACCAACTCGTTTTTTTAGTAGAATATATTATATCATACTCCTGTAAACCTATGTGTAAAAATAAGACCTTTAGTTGTTTTGTAAGTTATCTTTAATAAATATATACTAAATACATATATCTAATACTTAAATTATACTACTATAGTCTATTCATTTAGACGTGAGGCAAAATGTAAACAAAGAAAAAAGTTTCATTTGATTTCTTGATTTCGATTCAGACTTTTATTCTATTTCTTCTATTTATTTTTATAGCACCTTCACTATATTCGTTTTCTCATATATGTTTCTATAGCTATACTGTTCTTATGTTGTCTTTTCTGATCTCTTGTCTTCTTGTCACATGCATGATGAAAATGATAAAAAAGAAGGTGCTAGTTGTCTAATATATAAAAAACAATATATTTATAAATTTAAATAAGCATTGTTATATACTACTATTTTCAGTGCTATCAGCGTATTACTTCCATAGTATTTTTATTAAATATATTAACTCTAATAATTGTGATGAGGCCGGTCGTGGCGCAGCGGCACGAGGTGTGACTGCAAAACCGACTGGTTGTGGGTTCGATCCCCACTCGAGGAGATGAAATATTTACTTAAATTTATATTTCCATTTCTTCGCTCTGGTGTCGAGGTCAAGCGCGGCGTTGAGTTCTACCACTCAACACGCAATGCCTCCAGAATTCGGCAGAAAGTCGGGAACGGAGGTTCTTAACACTAGGTTCTTTCTGCCTACCCTGCTGTGTGCGGGATACAGCGTGAAGCTAATTTAATTTTAATTTATTTAATAATTGTGACCTATAAAGTAACTTTTTTCTGGTTTGCTTAATTTTTTTTCTCACAACTCTCTGAATATAGTGTAGAATAAATTGACTTCTTTTAAATCGGATTTAATAAGTAAGTAGCGATCAACGTCCAATATCCAAGGGGATGTTGGACGTCATTTATATTTAAAGTTTTCTTTTACCTGCTTTATCATAAATCAGGTAAAGAAAGTTTACATTTAGGAACTATACTCCAAAAGCAAGCATTCATCTTTCTTTCATTTTTCTTCTGTAATAGCCACGTTTCGCTGCCGTACAACAGCGTCGTTACTAGAACAGCACTGTGTAAGGCCAAATGTGTAGCTGTGCTGACATTTCACCATCTCATCAACGCAGCTAAGGCACTATTAACTCGTATCTTCTAATATCTTACCATTTACACTGACCTTGCATTCCGTTCTTTCTTTATTCTTTCAAATACCAGAACCTTTGTATTACTCGCATTCAGGCTCATACCATTAATTTAATACAAATTGAACAACCAAGCTGACATTTCGCATCCTTCTTTAATACCCGATCGGATGTCAAACCAGGCCAACATGTCAGCTCCTACTCGCTCGCAGGCTGAGTGATCTCTGTAAAAAAACTTTACAGCCTGCAGCAAGGAGTAGTATCTCCCATAATTTCGTTCTTACAACTCTGTCAAACGGACGGACATTTGCTTTTGTGGACTTGGAAAAGGTCCAAGTCCACAAAATCATATGATTAATCTTTTTCGAGGTTAGAGATATTGACAAAAAAAAAACATTGTATTTTTTGTTACCGGTTTACCGGTGATTGTATTTTTTGTCTCATTCTAAAGAATATTAGCCTATTCAAAAATATGTATAATGTACATCGTATACAAAACAGAGACAACCTTGCTGTATATTATGGCTACTATAAATATTTATCACAAAAACTGCGACGTGAAGCAAAACTCTAAGGTAATTAAATTTTTTTTCGTATCTTCATGTTTCGGAAAAGGCAATAGAGGCGCTGTTCCACGGGGTCTAACTGTCAACGCGAATACGATGCCCGCTCGAGAAAATTTATTTAATTTTGCTTCCATTCTATGACTATTAAGTTGGGTTACTTAACACGCAATAGGAACGGAGTGTTTTTACACTAGGTTCTCATTGCCTTGGAAGAGAAGCGTTGTGTTTGGAGTATAAATATAAAATATATTAGCTTGGCTTTTCGTATGAATATATTATAGTAACGTGCAAAAGTTTTAGAGTTCGGAATTTTATGAAAAAATGTCTGATACCTCTTGGTCGTCTTAGGCATTCTACCAAATAAATAGAAATTCAAATTCCTTAGAAAATAACCCCCGGCCACTATAATACCACGCAGTATTGGTATTTTTTAGCAATATTCACCATAGCCTTCTTATATTTTTGGTTATTTTAAGGCAAAAAGACGATTAACCAAACAGCCCTCGTCGGGACATGGTACTTCCACTAACACTTATTAACAACATTTTAATTTCAAAATTCTTATTTCTATGTCTTGTCTTGTGTCTTGTTGATTTGTATTTCGAAATAATAGTACTTTTACCGATGAATAAAGCCGTCTCTATATCACGAAAATTTTTTTAGTTTCTAAAATAGTTTTAATACGAAATGGAGACGAAAATGTTACGAAATAAAAAAAAATGGCCCGAAACTTGTATCCCACCATTATACATATCCATCGTTCAATCGATTAGTTATCGAACCCACGACTATAGCGTTTAGCGATTATAACGTTTGCCTCAAAACAAATAAATTTCATAAAGTTTTAACTCATTTACAAAGCCTTTTAAGAGGCGTTAATTTTAGAAACAGGCTACTATATACATTTTTGGAATCACAGACTATAATATTATTTATTACATGCCTACACATAAATAAACGAGTAGGGAACTTGAAAAAAAAACAGTAAAGACATTGAACTTGTGACGTACGTTTAAGATCAAGTTTTATTGGTGCAAAAAATATTAAAAAAAAGAGTGGTTTCTTATATAGGTACAATGGTTTTGTACATATTTTTTGGACAGACGAATTAAAAGTAAGTAAAAGTAAGTGAACATATAGATTTTGAACCATCCAGTAGGTACTTAGGGTTTTCCAATTTCGAATACAGATTTTTAAAATTGATGTTTTTTTTTAATTACTAATTTAAAAAAAACATCATGTATTCCAATATTGATATGTACATATTAATTTGAAAATGAAATTGGAATTCAAAAGTCAAAACCTAACGTACAACAAACCTGCATAAATTAAAATTTAGTGATATTATTGGTAAAAATAATTTATTATTAAACGAAAATTAAAAAAGGAAAAATATCTATGCAAAAAAGTTGTTTATGTATCTTTATATTTTTTCCAAACGTCTCTTATTTATTTTTTTCTTTTTTGAGAAAATCTAAGAGCAACTAAAATTAACATATTTATAACTTTGTATATTTTTATAACTTTGAAATTATATAAAATTATGTGTATTTTTAAGATATTTAATTCAGTGGATTTTCTTTATTAATAAATGTATAACTGAACTCTAAAAACTAAAATTGTAACTCATACGGAAATTATACAATGTTATTGCTATCACAGTCTTATTTTGAGGCACAGAGACACAACATCGGAGCTTTAATAAAAATCAAAATATTTAATTTATTTACTTAACAATGAATAAAAAAATGTCATTATATTTACTATTGTTCCTAAATAATCTCGTCCAAACAATAGGAATTCGGTATCAGGAAAGATTATTCGAAGAATACGAAACGCCTTCATCACGTGTTGAGTATTTTGAAAATTTTCGAAAAATTCAAAAACGACAAGAAAGTAACGCAACACCAGTTAGAAACAGAATTGTGGAAGCTATGTTGAAGACGCCGGCATATCAGTTCATCCGATCCGAGCCCAACTTCCTTTCAGCTTTTAAAGATCATTATGAAATACCAAAAGGTATGTGAGTTTTAATAGTATTTTTAGTGTGGATATTTTTTTTATACAGCTTTACGCTGAATCTCGCATATAGCATGGTAGACAGAGGGAGACTATTATTAAGACACTCCGTTCCGCCAAATTCTGAAAGCACAGCGTGTTCAGTGGCGTAACTCAACGCAGCGCTTTGCTTCGACACCAGAGCGAAGACATTTAATCTAATCTAGTTTTATGAGGGGGGTTTGAGAGAGAAAAATCGTACAAATGAAATATTAAATATTTAATTACCGTGATTGGGAATCGAACCCATAGTCTGTCGCGTATACAGTTACAAGTTTGAGCCCCAGGGCCACCAGTGGCCTCTATATGTGAATATAAAATCTTTATACAACTTTTTATAATAGTCATAAAACTCTTGTTAAAGTAAATAATAAATATATTGGATTAAGAGCTAAAACTAATTTTGAACAAATATTTCCTTTATACATATATTTAATTAATTAGTCTTGGGAACAAGATATGAATTAAACACACTATTAAATTAGTTTTTATTTAAAAAAGCTTTTTGGCCAATTTCGTATAGCAGAACCTGTATTTTTATTATTACGGCTGGGTCTATAACCTTGCAGAAATAATAAAAATTACAATGTAAATCATGTTATTATAACCAACTATGATATAAGGAAGTAAATAACTCCAGTACCTATTGCATAATTATTTGAAACAAAAAATCTATATATCTTTATGTTGTTACATTTGTATCAGAAGGAGGGTAATGGTTAAGGTTTTTGACATGTGTCGATGAACTCCTCAGTGAATATCCATATAAAGTATCAAATTAGTGCCTGCAAATGAAAATAAAGAAGTTTTTTGCTTAATTTATAAGTTTTTAGTTTTTATAATAATTTATTTGTAGGTAAAGGTGATTTTTTTTTATTTTTGTCACTAAGACAATATTGTTACAATTTGTACATATGTTACATTTATAACAATGGTCCCGAATTCAAATATAAAACAATCTAGGTATATTGAAATATGAGTTTATTGGTTTAACATTTGCCACACACTTAAAAGTGTTTAATAATCATTATTCATTATATATAATGAAATACAAAAATATAGGTAATTTCTATTCAGAATGGATTTAGGGTCAATAGATACGCCACATTGATTAAATAGAAAAAATGGGTTACTACTATCACGACAGTATTTGTAGAGAAATTAGAATTATGTTTTGTAAACATTATGGTTTTTGAAATATCTTCAGTACTTATTTTATTTATTATAAATAAATTACACTTAGCTATAATTATGATTATAATTATCAGTATTTCTATATACTTCATTTGCTTTTGGTGTTTTTGCTTTTACGGCTGGTGGGTCACTACTCACTTGGTATAAATGTCATTTATTTCTAGTGACCCACCATTCGCATATAAAAATACCGCTAGAACTACACCATCATTTATCTTATTAATCGTGTAAAAATAATATATATTTTGAAAACAGTACTTTAAAAATCATTTATTATTATACACCACATCTACATCGTTTCTATGTATCATCAATATTGGCGTAAAATAACGACTAAGGTATAAATATTTCCAGAATTCAGTGGGCCGTTGAAGGAATATGATTTTATAGTAGTGGGAGCTGGATCAGCGGGAAGTGTGCTTGCAGCGAGACTGAGTGAAGGTCGAAAGGCTTCTGTATTGCTCATAGAAGCCGGCACAGGAGAAGCCATATTAACTGGCGTACCGATTTTAGCACCAGTACTGCAAACGACGAACTATGTGTGGCATTACTTAATGGAACATCAACCTGGAGTGTGTATGGGTGTGTATTATATAAAATAAAAAATTAAATCAGATTCATGCTGTATCCCGCTCACAACAATGTAAGCAGAGGGGGGAACCTAGTGTTAAGTTAAGACACATCGTTCCCCACTTTCCTCCGAATTCTGGAGATATGGCGCGCGTTTTGCCACGACACCAGAGAGCGAAAGAATAAAAATATACATTAAAAAAAAAATCCTCGGATGGAGATCGAACCCACAACCAGTCGCATCTACAATCACACTTTGTGCCCCTGCCCCATGACTGGCCTCAAACTGGCCTGGTAATAGGTAGGTAGTTATATATAGTAGCAGTATAAATTGTACAGAACTAATAATATACATGTGCCTACTACGTAATTTAATTTATTCTCGTGTTAGCATTAGCATTTCCTATATTTGTAAAGCTGGACAAAATATTTTTAGTGATTATGATTTCCACCTGCACTTCTAAAGTTTCCCTAGTACAGGTGGTAAAAATAATACGATTATTAAGCAATAGTTACTAAATCTTTTTTTTTGTCAGATTGAGAGATTGGCATATCCAGATTACGTTATTTCAAAACCTTGTTATAGATTTTTTTTAACATATTTTTTTTCTGTTATTTAAAAAAATCAAAGAGAGTCAGCGATTTGCGATTAGACTTTAAGCAGGAAATGACTATTTATAATTTTATAGTATATATAGTGTCCTTAATATTTTGATAAAGAAACTGTCAGTTAACTTCGTTAACCTTCTAATATTGAATTCATATTGAAATTTCTCTCTTCTGATTGACTCGCTGACTATATCTGACATTGAATTTTTAAAAAATAATAAATTAATAAAAAGATCGTTAATATCTTTTTATAAAAAAAAGACCACGTCAAAAGATCGTTACAGTTTTTTTGTAGTTTGATCTATATATTGCCCAATTACTTTTTTTTTTCATTAACGGGGCAGCACAACGCTTATATCACGGACAGCCTAAAACCTTTTTTTGTTATAAACATTAATATTTTGCTACATTATTTAATATTACAAAAAATCACCTTCATTTTATGTAAATTAGATATTTTTTATTTATAGAAGATTAACATAGGTACGTAAAAATTTGTGTTTGATATTTTTTTAGGTATGGAAAATGAAAGATGTTTTTGGCCTAGGGGCAAAGCTGTCGGAGGCTCGAGCGTTGTCAACTACATGATATACACCAGAGGAAACAAACTTGATTGGGACAGAATTGCAGCTAAAGGAAATTATGGATGGTATGTTAATAATTAATAAAAAAGCGCTTTGGTAATTTACTTATTTTAAAAACAAACAAATGTACTGACTAAATTTAAATAAAAAAAAATCAGCAAAAGCGTGAAGCTGAATAAATTTATGAATACGCATAGGTATACGCATACGCATATATGTAAAATATTATGGACACTCAACAATTTTCTTAATTCAATAATATATTTTTATTATTATTATTTTATTTTGCTATAATCCGCGTATAACAGAATATAGAGAGGAAGTGTTAAAACACTCTGTTCCTCGCTTTGCGCCGAATTTTCGAGACATTGCGAGTTGAATGGAAGAATATTAAAAAAAATTTTTCTCCGAGTGGGAATCGAAGCCACAAACGTCGCATTTACACTCACACGCTGTGCTACCCGATCGGCCTCTGGTAATTTAATAATAAAAAAAACCACTTGGGTAAATAAAAAACGATGCGACCGAACGAAATTCTATACTTATAATAAAACCGTAAAGGATCGGTATCTGTACATGGAAAATAGACATGGTACATAGAAGATATAGGATAGATAAGAACAAAATGTTATTGAGGACCTTTATTAATGTAATTCAACACAAAACATTGATATTTAAAGTTTTTGTCTGGTTGTCTGTTTATCTATGCATTTGTTCAAGCTAATGTCAGAATCTGCTTAACCGATTTAAATTCAGTATTCACTATTTCTGGCAAGGTGCTTTTACATATAGGATTTGTTTTCTTACAATCAGTTCATAGAAAAAAGTTAAATCAATTAAGTACTCAGTTCGACAAATTTGCTTGAGATACTTTGCTAAATAATAATAGTTATTTTAATATAGTGTTTACATAATAGTTATTTTATACAATTATTTTACTGAATTGGCAGAATCTTTAGCGTTCAATTTGTATGGTGATAAAATACCGACATTTCAAGATGTAGGATGATGATCGGAGTCTACACGCACGCGTGCACCGTATAGTTAAATATTTTACTTTAAATACAATTTTTTTTTTAATTACTCAACACGCAATGCCTCCAGAATTTGGCAGAAAGTGGGGAACGGAGTGTCTGAACACTTGATTCCCTCTGCCTACCCTACTGTGTGCGGGATACAGCGTGAAGCTGATTTTTAATATTTTCATTTTTCTCCGCTTTGGTAAAAAGACAAAGAGTGGCGTTGAGTTCTGCCACTCTATATGCGATGCCTTGAAAATTGCGCAGAAAATGGGGAAAGCAGTGTCTTAATACTAAATTTCCTCTGCATACCCTGCTATATGCGGAATATTAGATATGACGTAAAACTTAAAAAAACTTAAATTACTGTTTCCCTATATCTATACATCTATAAATATAAATAAAATTGAAGGATCTGTCTGTGATGTCAACATAACTGTGTTTTTTCAAGTGCTTATAGTTATTTACACGATATCAAAACACAAATAAATAATGGTAACATTTTTGTCTGTCTATCTTTCTGTTTATCTGGGCTATAACGTCCGGAACAGCTGAACCGATTATAATGGGACTAACACTGAATGATGTTGTGTTGGATAATGGTTATGAAGCAACATAAAGGCTAATTTGACAATAAAAAAGTTATATCTAAGAGTTTTTCCCATTCTGTTATCACTTATTCTCTCGACATACCCAAACAAGCACCAACATACTTCCCAAATATACCATTTTGCATTCTTCATCATCATCGTATCAGCCTTACGGCCGTCCACTGATGGACATAGGCTCCTTCAAGAATCTCCACGCCGATCGGTCCTGCATCCAGTGACTTAGTGCGACGTTGACCAGATCGCCAGTCGTATCGTCCATTCTGTTATCACTAAGAGCGTGGCGTAGATCTAAGTAAATGGTTTGAATTTCAACTCGATATTTCCAAGCATTTCTGAGACAAAGGCACTTGACTCGCACTTGTCTGGTATTTTTTTATTTAGCTGCTTCCAGCTTAACAGAATATGCAGAGGGCACCTAGTGTTAAGACACTCTATTCTTCACTTTCATCGATTTTCATGACATTGCGTATTGAGTGGAAGAAAGAAGAAACTTAGCGCCACGCTTTGTCTTTTTACCAGAGCAAGAAAATGAAAATATGAAATACTTAATTTATTGGAATGGGAATTGGAATCACAATCGTCGCGTTTAGCTTCTTTTTTTTAGTTAGTTGTAAATAATATAAAAATTACTTAGTTATATGTTTCTAATAGGCATATATTGATCTAATAGGTATTGATGTGCTTATAAATTTCAACAAAGACGACAGTATTAAAATTCGTCTGTTCATCACGAGTGTTAGTGTGTCTAGACTCCTAGAGCTAGACGGTATTTGCTTCGAAGAAAAGCAACATTTTAGAGTTTACTCCAATTAATGTTTTGTTTTATAAATAAAAAGAGTTCAAGATAAAACATTTCACATACGTATGTAATCCGTATACATCTGCGTACTCTCTTTGATTTCAGGTCATACGATGAAGTAATGCCATATTATATTAAATCTGAAAGAGCTAATCTTCGGGAACATAAAAATTCGTCTTGGCATGGTGTTAATGGCGAACTTACAATAGAAGACGTACCATTTAGGTAAATATATTTATATATATAATATATCACACTATATCAACATAAATTCAGATATTTTTATTTTCCTTAAGGTCTAAGCTGTCAAAGGCATTTTTGGACGCAGCAAAACTATTGGGACATAAACGAGTCGACTATAATAGCCCTGACAGTTTTGGTTTTAGCTATATACAAGCTACTACGAGCCGGGGAATAAGAATGAGCAGCGCCAAAGCTTTTTTACATAATATAAAAAAAAGAAAAAATCTGCACATACTTACAGATACTATAGTCACGAAAATAATAATTGATCGTACGACCAAAACTGCCGTAGGTGTTGTATGTCAAAGAAATGGGCAAAGATATATAATACGGGCTAAAAAAGAAGTAATCCTTTCAGCTGGTCCCATTGAATCTCCACATTTACTTATGTTATCAGGGATTGGACCTAAGGAACACTTAGAGTCAATGGACATTGAAGTCGTTCAAGATCTAAAAGTAGGGCAAACTCTCTACGATCATATAACTTTTCCTTCGGTTATATTTACTTTAAACACATCAAGAATCGAACAGTCGATAATGTAATCCAATACAGTCAATTCGGAGAGGGCCCTTATTCGTCATTGGCGGGAGTTGAAACTATAGGGTACATAAAAAGTAATATCTCAGATGAAGTGGATGACTATCCAGATCTAGAATTGTTAGGAACGTGCGCTTCGCTTGCATCTGATGAAGGAACAACAGTCGCACGAGGAATCCATATGGCGAGATGGCTTTATAACGATGTATATAGACCTATTGAAAACTTGGAATCCTTCACATTACTCTTCATGTTGTTACACCCAAAATCTAAAGGTTACATGAGACTGAGATCCAAGGATCCATTCGAACAGCCAATGCTTTTTGGCAATTACTTGTCACACCCTGATGACGTTGCAACAATTATTGCTGGCATAAGATATCTTATAAAAATGACTGAAACGCCACCTTTTAAAAAATATGGCACTAAATTATATGAGAAAAAATTTCCAAATTGCGATATGTTTGCCTTCGGAAGCGATGAGTACTGGGAATGTGGTATAAGAACTGTTACGATGACGCTCCATCATCAAATTTCGACGTGTAAAATGGGCCCTGCGTCGGATCCCGAAGCGGTTGTCGATCCTGAGCTGCGTGTGTATGGGGTAAATAACTTGAGGGTCGTCGATAGTAGTATTATACCTAACACAATAGCGGCGCATACAAACGGACCAGCCATTATGATAGGGGAGAAAGCAGCCGATATGATAAAGCAGGCTTGGGGGCTATCATAAAATATATTTTATAAATAATTATTTTAGATGTACAATTGTATATAAATTAATAATAAGCTAGTTAAGAAATATATAATATAAATTTAAATTAATAATTCTTGTTTTCTATTGCATATACAAATGTTTACAGAATTTTTACATCATTAGCAGTGAGTCACGTGAGAATTATGATGAATTCCTTCTTGTTAAATTATCTCTACACAACGCTGATAGCCGCGATGTTAGTGAATCACACGTTTTTTCATAATATATAATTTTCTATTTATAGAACAAATGTAAAGAAAATACAATCAATGATGTATTTGATAACGGCAATCGTAGTATACTATGATGTTTTTACGTAGCTTATTTACGTAAGTGAAGAACTTTTCGGTAAACAATATATAATTAAAATAATATTTGAAATATAATTTAAACTATACTTTGTATATTATTAATTAACAATCAGTCGATTAAGATACAAAAATGTTAACGATGAACTTTAAAGTTCTTCTAACATGACTAAATACATTAACTATTATAGCACAACCTTGACAACAATCAAAACCCATTAAGAAAAGGATAAATTCGAAAAACGAAACAATGTAATTTACGATATCAATTTGACTCTGTTATCCGACAGTCTATTTGCATTTAAAATGTATGTTAAGCAAAGCGATTTTTATTATCCTATATCAGGAAAATATAATATTTAATCATTTTACCTGATACAATAAGTGCTTCATTTGGTCCAACTGTATGAATATTCCCCATATTTCACAAACACTTTCACTACACTTTTATCACTAAATAATCCACATGTAAAAATAATATAATGAAAAACAAAATCGATACTATCAACAGTAAAGCCGCGCCGATAGAAAATTTGACAAGTAGAAAACAACAACAACACACATACAGCTATATATATTTTTTTTATTATTACACAATATTCATTTCATTCATCTGTCAAAATTTAGCACAAGCCACAGAGTGTTAATATATAAATATCCTGAACCATACCGTTCATTATAGCAAACTATACGGTACCGTACCATAGTGTAAGTAAAAAAATTATGTCTGGAGTTATTGTTTTAATAAAGTTGTATTAGTTTTAAAAGAAATCTGTAACCAAGTTTAATTACAATATACATAAATAATGTTGTGGGTTCGATCCCTACTCAAAATTATATTTTCATTTTTTCGCTCTGGTGTCGAGATCAAGCGCGGCGTTGGGATCCGCTACTCAACTCGCAATCTCTTCAGAATTTGGTTCAAAGTGGGGAGTGGAATGTCTTAAAACTAGATTCCCTGTGCCTATCCTGCTGTGTGCGGAATACACCGTAATGTTAATTTAAAAATAATCTTATTTTTACCTTAAATATTTCTTCAAATAATTAAATAATAAATATTATAAAAAATAAGGCTATATTATTAAACTCGCCACATACATTTATCTAAATATTAATGATTAATTGAAAAAAAATACTTTTGCATACTTCTGTTTTGATTTATTACAAATGTATATTGCTACTTATCAAAATCTGTGAAACGCTTTTTCTACTTTATTATTATTATTTTGTCTACGTTGTCTTCGATTTATATTATCTATGGCTTTTAATTTCTAACTACTCTATGGTATTTTGTGATTGTTTGTAGGAGTAATATATAACGCGAATGTTAAATTTTTAAATAACACGTAGATTTTTAGTGGACAAACTATTTGTGAGTATCATATTATATTGTTACAGTTACAAATGATAAATCTTTTTGTCGTTGTTCTCAATGTTGAAAGTAGTATTGTGCTAAACTGAGTACCTAGCCATTCACGTTACCCTCTTTTTGATGGTGTATAAAATGTTTGCAGATTTAAGTCATTATTATTTATAAAAATGTCTGACACGAGTGATTTAGACCGTCAAATCGAGCAATTGAAAAGATGTGAAATAATAATGGAGGCAGAGGTTAAAGCCCTCTGTGCGAAAGCCCGCGAGATCCTTGTCGAAGAGAGCAACGTCCAACGAGTCGACTCACCCGTCACGGTATATACTGTCCTCATTTCTTTTAAATATTCAATTGTTCAAAATTACATCTTTCCTTACGTCCCTTACATACAAAAAAAATATTGCAAAATAGGCTTTATTTTGCCTGTAGATATATTCAGATCATCTTAATTGGTGGTCGTCTAAAATACCATACATATTATTATTATTATTATAGTATATTATAACCAGATTAATAGTTAATAAATTTGCATCAATTTAAATTTAAGGTTAGACATAAATAGATTGGCCCTGAAATCTTTGTACTGTCAAGGTATCATAAGTGTATCTAATACTTATATTAACTTGTAATGGCAAGTGAGTTACAGAAACAAGTAATTTCTGTTTATCTTCATATATAATAATAAAACATCATATATACATATAATTTAAAAACAAGGAAATTTTTTAAAATT